>JAPFRF010000020.1:8065000-8207500 GCA_029282475.1 Phrynocephalus forsythii | reverse complement strand
AAAGAGCCAGTGTTGTGCAAGTCTGTGGCCACATGGCCGGCATGGCTGCAAGGAAACACTGTTTTACCTTCCTGTTTTTGGTACCTCTTTATCTACTTGCATTTACATGCTTCCGAGCTGCTAGGTTGGCAGGAGCTGGGGTGATCAGCGGGAGCTCGCTCCACTGTGTGGCACCGGGATTCGAACTGCTGAGCTGCCGACTTTCAGCCGATGGACCAGACACAGAGAGCCTTAAGATTCAAGTTATGGTAACCTATAGCAAGAGAACTGGGCATGTATAGCTTTAGGAAAAGAAGACCGAGGGGAGATAGCAGAGCACTTTTTTACAATACTGTGTACTGGAAATGGTGACACACAGTGGAGGGACAGGATCTGTTCTCAATCATCCCAGACTGCAGAAAACATCCCAATGGGCTCATGTTCCAAGAAGTTAGATTCAGGCTGATTATCAGTGAAAAAACTCCCTAACTGTTAGAATGGTATGACGATGGAACAGGATGTGCTGTTAGAGCAGTACAACAATGGAACCAATGACCTTGAGAGGTGGTAGGTGCTCCAATGCCAGGGAAAATTGGATGCCCGTCTGTCATACAGGCTTTGATTTGGATTTCTATCTTGAGCAGGGGAGTTGGACTGGGCAGCCTTCGGTCATGATTCTGTAAGTCTATGAAATCCCAAAACTGCTGTTTCATGACAGTAACTTGCTTTCTGGCTGCTGTTTGAGACAGTAGCTTGCTTTACACTGCTGTTTTATGAGAGCAGTTTGCTTTACAGCTGCTGTCTGTGACAGTAGCTTGCTTTGCGGCTTCTGAATTATTTTATTTTTTCCTGCAAACTGTGGATAACTGAATCAGTGGATAATGAATCAGTGGATATGGGGGTACTACTGTACCTTGATTGGGCAACCATAATATCACAAAAAGACTGGTTTTTGAGTCCTGTGGGACTTTTGATTGGCTGGGAAGTGGAAGGTCCCGATATTGACTTGTTCTGCAGGCTGCTGTTCTATGTTTTGAAATTTAAATATAATTTTTTTTTGTTGCCATTGACTTTTTCAGGATTTTCTTTCTCCCTCTTTTCCCCACCCTTATGAAGACACAAGCAGGGGCTAAATGCTTGCCTTTTCATTCCGCTTTACAGCCCGGACCCAACCATGTGCTGGGGTTTTGCAGAGGAAAAAGCTGACGACTGTTTCTTTTCTGCTCTTGATATTCTGTTGGACGCAAAGAGGCGCCAACATGCTTGGTGTGCAACCGTGTTGGACGGAAGAAACACCATAATGAAATGCTGGCCCGGGGTGGGGGTGGGTGGAACACAGCATGGCTTTTGACCATCATGTTTCACACACGAAAGCGCTCGTGGTAATGGCGGTCTAATTGCAGGTCAATGGAAGCCAGAGGGGACGCCTGGGTCAGCCAACGATGACCCATAATAACATCTCAACACAACTCGGTGATTTTTATTCCTTTATGAAACTCACCTGGTTTCCCTCCCCCAGATCAGGCATTCTCCCTCTTTGGGAATTCTCTCCACCTTGCAGAGGTGGGAGCAGGTAATGTCACATTAATGTTAGTCCTGCCTGTCTCTGTTTTGTCAGCTGTGTATTTGCGTATCAACACCGGAACCTCCCCAGCCCGTCCCCTCTTCTCTCTCTGCATCAATCCCTTCATCCCGACCGCGGCTGTGCATCCCTCCATTTCCGATTTATGCAAAACCTAACCTTTGCCTGCCTCTCCCTCCCGGCTCCCTCCGCGCTGCCCACCCTGGGCAATCTTCTCCTCTTTAAACGCTGACAAGGCCCTTTCTCCCGTGTCATTTTGGAAACTGTCAACAAATCCTACAGAGAGGTGACCTCCATTATGAGAGAGAAACCTGGGCTTGGACAAGCGCCCAAGCGCCGCGCGGGGGCCCTCCCTCGCCCGCCAAGGTGACATTGTTTGTCATATCTGCATTCACGGCCAGCTCCCTTCTCCTCGGAGAGTAATTATGTCTTTTCTGGAAAGAAAGGCCTCGTGCGCTGGAAAGAGCAGAGACCCAAGCGAGTGGGAGCTGGGATGGCAGGCAGTTGCCTCCGTACAGAACAACTCAGGCAGCGGTGGGAGCGGAGAGGGCAGCGGATGGATGTGGCATCGCCCTGGCGATTCTGATGGATGCCTTTGGCAACCTTCAACCTATAGAGCCCTTGTGCTGGAGCCCACCTGAGGATCCCTTGGGGTGAGCCATGAGATCAGGCATATCCAAACTTTGGCTCTCCAGGTGTTTTGGACCACAACTCCCACGGTCCTTTGTCATTGGCCATCTTAAGCTTAGAATTCTGGGAGTTGTGGTCCAAAACATCTGGAGGGACGAAGTTTGGACATGCCTGCATGAGATCCATGGCCAAAGGGCAAGCAGTTATGGGTCCAACTGGGACACCTTGCCCCACCACCCACCCGCCAATTCCAAAACGCAGATGACTTAGATGGAATGCTCCTGGCTCCCACCCCCCTCAAGTAGGGACAGAGGGCTCCCTATCCTGTCTGTTGGAATGATCAGTGGCTCAGGTCTCGGTCTGGGGAGCTAGAAGTTGGGAGTTCAATTCCTCACTGTGGCTCCTGGACATGGGCTGGAGACCATGGTGACCCTTCAGGTCCCTTCCAGCTCTGCAGTTAAACCATTCAAAATGCCACTTTTTTAAAAGGGAAATGGAGATTACGTGCACAATCCTACCCACCACCCTCACTTGCTAAACTTTTATAAAACTATGTATGGAACACATTTCTTCTATAAAGGACCCAAGCTAGTTTCTTTCTTTCTTTCTTTCTTTCTTTCTTTCTTTCTTTCTTTCTTTCTTTCTTTCTTTCTTTCTTTCTTTCTTTCTTTCTTTTCTTTCTTTCTTTCTTTCTTTTCTTTCTTCATCTCTTAAAAGAACTGTCTCTCTTTCTGTCTTTCCTTCCTTCTTTCCTTCCTTCCTTCCTTCCTTCCTTCCTTCCTTCCCTCCTTCCTTCCTTCCATCTCTTAAAAGCTCTCTCTCTTTCTTTCCTTCTTTCCTACTTTCCTACTTTCCTTTGCTCCTTCCTTCCTTCTTTCTTTATTTCTCTTCCTTCCTTCCTTCCTTCCATCCATCTATTAAAAGAGCTCTCTCTTTCTCCCCCTCTTCTTTCCTTCCATCCATCCATCCTTCCTTCCTTCCTTCCATGACTTACAAGAGCTCTCTCTCTCTCTCTCTCTCTTTCTTTCTTTCTTTCTTTCTTTCTTTCTTTCTTTCTTTCTTTCTTTCTTTCTTTCTTTCTTTCTTTCTTCCTTCCTTCCTTCCTTCCTTCCTTCCTTCCTTCCTTCCTTCCTTCCTTCCCTCCATCTCTTAAAAGAGCTCTCTCTCTTTCTGTCTGTCTTTCCTTCCTTCCTTCTTTCTTTCTTTCTTTTCTTCTTTCTTTATTTCTCTTCCTTCCTTCCTTCCTTCCTTCCTTCCTTCCTTCCTTCCTTCCTTCCTTCCTTCCTTCCTTCCTTCCATCTCTTAAAAGAACTCTCTCTCTCTTTCTTTCCTTCTTTCCTACTTTCCTACTTTCCTTCCCTCCTTCTTTCTTTCTTTATTTCTCTTCCTTCCTTCCTTCCTTCCTTCCTTCCTTCCATCCATCTATTAAAAGAGCTCTCTCTTTTTTTCTTTCTCTTCTTTCCTTCCATCCATCCTTCCTTGCTTCCTTCCTTCCATGACTTAAAAGAGCTCTCTCTCTCTCTCTCTCTCTCTCTCTCTCTCTCTCTCTTTCCTTTTGGTGTTTCTGATCCAGCTCACACTATTATTTTTGGCTCTATCTGGTGGCAGATTCACAAGGCTGGATTGTGGGCTCCCCTGATTAGAGATGGGCACGACTTGAAAAAATTTGGGAATTGTTGTTAGTGGTAGACCACCCAGCACTCCAAAAGCAACCGGACAGAATTTTCCGAAAACCTTTGGTCATTTCCATTTTCCCGCAAGGGATGGAAAATTTGCAAAAATTACCCCTTCTTGGCCAAATTGGACACTAGAGATGGGCACGTTCATTTTTTCGTTTTTTAGTCGGGTCGTTAGTTTTACTGAAAATTTTTTCGTTTTTTCGGGGTAGTCGTTTAGGCTGTTTTTTTGGGGGAGGCACCTCTCTGTGGGGTGGGTGCCTCCTCTGGCCCGCTATAAAGGGAAAATTGGCTCCTGGAGGCACCCGTGGGTGCCTCCTATCCTCACCCACTAGGAAGGGGAAGCAGGCTCCAAGAGACCCCTCAACATGGGGGTCTCCCCTCCTCACCTGCTGCTGCAAAATGCATGCATAGCCATATGGGTATGCATACCAGTTGCAGACAGTGAGACTAGTGATGGCAGTGAACCCAGAGCCATAGGTGATGCCTAACTAAGGCTCTCGCACCACCATGTCTCACACAGAAGGGAATTGTACTTGCGTGTAGTGCAATGCAAGTAGATCTGGCTTAGGGTTAAGGTGGGTTAGTGCAAGGGCTAGGGTTAGGCTAGTGACGGGTAAGGTTACGGTGGGCTAGTGGGTTGCACCTCTGGGTGCCTCTCTGACCCACTAAGAAGACAGTCTGTGACGTATGGGTAAGTAAGGAGTCAAGGATTAGGGTTAGGGTTAGGGGGCTAGGGCAGGTTTTAGGGGGCTTTTTGGCACATCCCAGAAGTCTCCATGGCCAAGTGACCATGCGATTGGTGGGATGGCTCCAAACATTTGCATGGTCGTCCACTCCCACATGGCTGGCCACTCGGCCAGCCCATCATTGCGCAGGTGTAAAAAAAAATAAAAAAATAAAATCAATGGAGGACAGAGGAGGAGAGGAGAGACATTTTGTTGCAAGAAAAAACCCACTGCTACTGTGAAAAATCTGGCAGTTTATAAATTTTCACGTGTTTCTGTTGTGCTTGTGTGTTTTTGGACCACAATTTCAAAAACAATATTGCGTTCGCCGCCCCATTTTGGATCCCCCGCCGGCACCGCATGGCATGGCGAGTCTGGCTGCCCAGGACGGGGGGGAGGCGGGACCCCCCCTCCAGAAACCACCCCTCCGGTAGGTGCCCTGCGCCCTTAGTCAAGCAGGCATTTTTCTGCCTGCTTTTTTGGCCCGGGAATGGGTGGGGGGAGAGTTTAAAAGTTTTTTCCTGTGCCGTCCGTGCCGCTTGCTTGCGCTTTAATTGCGGCGGCCGGCGGCGAGACTGGGGTTTTTGCTGGCTGCGAGCCTGCGGCGAGTCCCACCAGAGCAGCCCAGGACGGGGGATGGGGGGGGAGGCTGGGGACCTCCAGAAACAACCCCTCTGGTAGGTGCCCTGAGGCATGGCAGGCATTTTTCCGCCTGCTTTTTGGCCGGGAACTGGGTTTTTTTAACTTTAAAAAAAAAAAATTCTGTGCCGCGTGGCATCGCGCGATCGCGTGATGCAAGTAATGAGCATGACAAATCAGACCAAAATTGTTCGTTCGTCGGTTCGAGCTCGAAGTCTGGCGGAGTAATTCCCGTTACCGTTTCCGTAGAGTAACGGATACGAGTAACGGAAACAGAAACGGGAATACCGCTAAGTCGTGCCCATCTCTACCCCTGATTGATTTACACTTGTTTTGCGCGACATCTTCCTTTGCAAATTCCGGTACTCAGGCTTTGAAACCGTTGAGGGGTTTTTATAATTTGGCTCTTGAACACCTGACCCCTCCACTGTATAAAATCTGGTGCCTTGCATTGCCTTTGTGTTCTTGGGGTGTTTTTTATAAGCCTGGCTTTGCACCCATTTTCAACTTGATGTCCAACCGGGCCGCCCTCCTTGGAACGTGAAATTAGAGCCCGGTCTAAGACTTCCACTCTCCCTACGGTGCTAGTGATCAGAGAGAAGGGAGAGGAGTGTGAGTTTATGAAAGCAATGGAGAATAAAATTTATCTCTCCTGTACTCCAAAATCAATGGGCAGAATAGAGTCCTCAGGGTTTTGAGTTACTAGAACCACTGCCAGGCTCCTTCTCTGGCAGGGCTCATTGTTCAGAACGGTTTTGATGTCGCTTAGGGTCCAGCTTCTCCGTGGAGCAGACCTGGTCTGCGCTGTATTCTTTGCCACGGGGGAAGGTACCCCGAGATACCCTCAAACCCCTTGGCACCGTTCACTGCACATAGTGCCCTGTCCTTCCCCTCTTTCTATTGGCCACCATAAGCCTGGGGGAAAGGCTCAAATACTTGTATTTGAACTATGCAGCATGGCAACACACAAGCAATTTACTTTTTTTTAAAACTTTGTCCCCAGGCACTCCAAATCCTTGCTATACCTCTGACAACCGGGGTTAGCAAGGCTTCCTTGTGAATGGCCAGCAGCGCAGCACCACAGGGGCTTTCCATGGGTAGAAGTATGGCGGCCACACTGGGCTGAGGCCGTTGCCCGGACCGACGAGTAGCAACAACTAGCCACAGCCTCCACCCGGAGAAATTGGCAGTCCATGAAGGGGAGCCATGAAATGTCCGATGGGAGGGTTGGAAGCCGTGGACCACTGAAGGGCCTGGGAACCGGACAGATCCCCATGGCCCAAAGCCAATCTAGCCTCCACATCAGCTGGTGTAGTCCCCCTCCCACCAGTCTTTTTTGTCATTACAAACCAAGAATGCAACTTAACTTGTTCATGTGCCATCGTGTAGCAGAGATCCTTTGTTAAGGGGAGTTGGAAACCCACCCACCCACCCACCCCCGAGGAAGCATTCGACTTGAGTGTGGCATAAATGCAGCTCGGATGTTACGGCGTACGCTAAATTTTAATGGCATTTAGGAAAAGCATTTTGCGGGGTAGAAAATAGAAGCGAACCTATCAAACATCCAGTGTGCTGTAAGCTTTATTGAGCAGAACCCCTTTTTTCCTGCTCTATTCCGTAGGCTTTGAATGCAATAAGGCACGCTGGAACCCAAGGGTGTTTAAAATATGTTTTTAAAAATTGCATATAAAGCCGTAGAATCAACACATCCATTTTGAGAGGAGGTTGCGTTTGAGGGGGAAGGGGGGGGCTTTAAGTGTTTTGTGTTTGGCAAAAGAGTTATTTATTGACAAGTATTATTAAAATATTACCGAGTTAGGGGAAAATAATGAATTCGCCACCTGGGTTTTAGTCCCATAATTTCTCTCTGCTGCTCCTTACAACGAAAAGGAATTGAAATGTACATGTGTGTGTGTGTGTGTGTGTGTGTGTGTGTGTGTGTGTGTGTGTGTGTGTGTGTGTGTGTGTGTGTGTGTGTGTGTGTGTGTGTGTGTGTGTGTGTGTGTGCACACACACACACACACACACAATCACACAATCACACCAGAATCCATTGTATTTCTCTTTGCACTAAATGCCATGGTGTGTGTGTGGGGGGGGGAGCAAGGAGCGGCTATCAGGAAGGGGGTGACGCCAAGTGTACCAACTAGTATTTCACTCTAAAAAATGAAGCTTTTGTTTGCATTTTTGGGACCCGTTGGTGGTCCTGGCATGGAGTGGACTCATTTCCGACACTGGTGGGTGCTTGCAAGGAGAGAAGGAAGGGTTTGTGCAAATGTAAATACCCTCTCCCTCTGTTGTATGCACTGGCCCTTGGCAGCTGCGAGCATACAGAATACAGTAGGAAACTGGTATCCACTGGGTATTGGTTCCAGGCCTTCCCGTGGATAATGAGAGAACTCCGGATGAGAGAACACCTGATCACCCACCCCCAAACTGCTGTTTCCTGACAGTAGCTTAGCTTTATGACTGCTGTCTTGAGACAGAAGCTTGCTTTATGTCCGCTGTTTGTGACAGTAGCTTGCTTTACAGATGCTATTTGTGACAATGGCTTGCTTTACAACTTTTGTTTGTGACAATAGCTTGCTTTGTGGCTGTTGAATTGTTTAATTTTTTTTCCTCTGCCAACTGTGGATAACTGAATCAGTGGATAAAGAATCAGTGGATACAGGGGTCCTACTGTACTACCTGGGTCCACTTTATGATCTGAAAGCAGGGCATCCTAAATAGAGACAGCTACTGTGCCAACACCGCCACTGTCACCCCATCCATTTCCATGCTAGCGCTCTACACAGCTTGGGTCCAGGCTATTTGATGGAGCATTATTTCCTCACAGTGCCCTTTTGGAGGGGTTATGTAATCCAGACATTTATTTAAAATAGTTTCAGTCCCACCTTTCTCCTTTAAAAAAGGAGCCAAGGCAGCTCACATCAGTGGAAGGCAGTATTTAAACCTGAAAACAGGGAGTATACAACAGCGGTTCACACCATGAAAAGCCAATATATTTAAAGCAAAGAACAATGAGTGTAAAAAGGCAGGTTGCATCATTAAACGGCAAGGTGAAAGCTGAAGCAATATGTATCCAAAATATTTACAAGGAACAAATACAACTCGGAGAAATGGCAAACACAAGCCCTACTAAAGACCCAGGGCAGTAATGGGATAATCATGTATCAAAAAGTCATTTAGCTGGTCACTAAGGGAAGACTTCCCTGTAGAGAAAGGTCTTTGGCTGCTTGTGGAAGGACAGCAAAGACGGGGCCAGGCGGGCCTCCGGTGGGAGGGAGTTCCACAGTCTGGGAGCAGCTGGAAGGCCCTCTTCAGATGCAGTGGTGAAGGTGGTGAGACAGAGAGAAATACCTCCCCTGGTGATCTTCGCTCCTGAGCTGTCTCATACTATGAGATACAGTCTTTGAGATAGCTTGGACCCAGGGTATTTGACTTGTGTCTGGAGGGCCATCTCAGCGGCTGCCCCTAGATGGACAAACACCTTCTCCCATGAGCCTAGGTTGGCCCCTTCCCCCCTCCCCTGTGTGCAAACACCCCCACCCCCAGGACAGTTAAAGAAAACCATCCTTTCTAAGTCCAGGTTTTAACAACTATTTAGGCAGGGAGAGTTTGGATTGCAAATACTAGACATTTTTTTAATCTGAGGTCTATGTTTCAACTGAAGTTTATGACTGTTTTTAGCAAATCATTTTGATGCTGTTTTATGCTTTATTGTTGTTGTTGTTATTGTTGATGTCACAACTTATGTTTTTAGCTTTTTAGTTGATTTAGCTTTTGTAATTTGCGAGACACTTTGGGTCCCTGGGTTGGGAGAGAGGTTAGCATAGCAATGAAATCAATGAACCAACCAACCACCCGACCGACCTATCAACCAGTCAGCCACTCAACCACTCAATCAATCAATCTCAAATTCATGGTTATAGTGGTTTGACTCCACTTCACCGGCCAAGATCCCCTCCCTCCTGAAAACTCCTGGTCATTGTGGGTTCAAGAGCGACCTGTGGAATTCCTTGTCAGAGTTTTATTGAGACTTCCACTCCTGATCTGAGCTGGGGGGGGGGCTGGTCCCTCACCAGAACTACAAATGGAGGGGCTCTATTGGATGGCACCACAGCTGGTGTGGCAACATCAAACTGATATCAAGGGTTAACTCGGCACTCGGGCGCCTTTCCTTGGGTGAAAATTTGCCAGGATTAAATCCCCTCCCTCTGAGAGAGAGAGAGAGAGAGAGAGAGAGAGAGAAGCAATGCCGGCAGCCCTTGGGGGGTGCTGAACACCCACCCAATTTGTACCCTGAGCAAATCTGGAAAAACAAACAAAGCCTTGAGAAAGCAGCCTGGGCCCCTTCTGCTGGAATAGCTACCTTTCTCTGCATTTCTTCTGGGCCCCTTCTGCTGGAATAGCTACCTTTCTCTGCATTTCTTCTGTTTTTCCTTATCAGTAGGTGGGCAGGTGGACAACTTTTCCCCTTTTTTCACATCTCCAGCTAGATTGCACCTGATATGGCTATCACATCTTCCAATCTCCCCCTTTTTTTTTTAAATTCACTGCACCTGCTTGCAATCCCTTCTCCAGGGACCGCTGACAGCCCAGGATGTGTGCACGGTTCCTTCTTGTTGTTATTTGTTTTTTATTTTATTTTCCTGCATTGGGGCCCAGCCGTCCCCTTGCCTCTCGCTTGCAAACACGAGAACCTGGCATCTCTCCCCACCACCAGCACCACCACCCCAACCACCTCCGTTAATGGGGCCGGATTTTGCATCATAACTCATGGGGTTGTACAAATACCCCATCAGCTGCGAGGCGGTTCATTTCATTACCCTTGAAGCGTGGCATCGTCATCATTTGTGCGGCTGATAAAAGGCAGATCCGTGCTGCTCCATTTAGCCGGGAAGAGTGATGTCTCCTGATTGGACATCCTCAGCTTCCTTGCACAACTGAGAACTCCCCCCACTCCCTCCGCAGGAGAAAATGTATCTCCTCCCCCTGCAGAAGACAAGATGGAAGGCATGGATCGGGGTCCCACTTGGTGGCAGTCTGCACTCCCTAACCCCTGGGTCCTGTCTCTCCTCCACCTCAATCCAAATCACTCAGGACACTTTCCGAGGCGCAATCGATGCTTTAGCAAAGAGTGGCCCATCATTTTGGGTTCTTTGTTTGTCCTGTTCCCTGGACACCACCATCCCCTGGACCTGGATTTCCTGAGCATCCCAAATAGAGACCTAGAAAGGGATGGGTTTTTCAGAACATCCATTTTTCTGCTCCAAGTGTGGAGGCATTCCTAGCGGCAGGTCCACCTTAGTTGTCCTTTCCCAAAGGACACTGGCAGCATGGGAGCAGTGCTGGAAAGGATGGCAGAGGCAGGATGGCCCTCTTAGGGTGCTGGAGCCCTCTCACCATGAATGAAGCTGCTATCTCGGTCAGGGTCCCTGAAAGAGGAGATGCCCTCTTTGCGTTCTTTCCTTGAGGTCAAAGATCCTTAAAGTAATATCCCATGGTTTGGTTTCTTCTTCTTCTTGATTTTAAGAGCACACAGTTGGAAGGGATCTTATAGATCAGGCATGTCCAAACTTCAACCATAATATAAGGACATAAGAACATAAGAAGAGCCCTGCTGGATCAGGCCAAAGGCCCATCTAGTCCAGCTTCCTGTATCTCACAGTGGCCCCACCAGATGTGTCTGGGAGCGCACAAGACTAGACCTCTGTCTCCTGCTACCTCTCCCCTGCATCTGGCCTTTGAAATACCCTGGTGTTAAGACTGGAGATGACACATCTCCATCATGGTTTGTCACCTGTGATGGACTTTTCCTCCAGGAATCTGTCCAATCCCCCTTTGAAGGCATCCAGGCCAGATGCCATCACCACATCTTGTGGGAAGCCCTCCTGATGTTTTGGACCACAACTCCCAGAATTCTAACCTTAGATGGCCAATGACAAAGGACTCTGGGAGTTGTGGTCCAGAACATCTGGAGGGCCAAAAGTTTGGACATGCCTGTCATAGATCATGAAGCCCAGACCCGTTCAAGAACACCCAGTAGGCAATCGAACTCTGAACCTCTGGCTCCCCAGAGAGAGACCTAAACCTCTAAGATTTCCAACAGTTCCTAATAATAATTTTAGAGCTGCAGAGCTGGGAGAGACCTTTTGGATTATGGAGCAGAAGAAGACCAAGTAATTCCAAAAAGAATCTGGGGAGAAGTTTGGGTAAACCTTTGTCTTTCTGCCCAGCAGGGATCCCGAAAGCAATTTATAATGGATTAAAACCACCAGGAAACAAGATTTAAAACAGTCAAAGGAAAACAGATTAAAACTGATTCCCTGTCTGGGCGGGAAGAGCTCTGGGCTGGAGATCACCCCAGTTTATTTGTTTGGGGGGGGAGTATTCTGGGAGGAGGGGGGCAATAGACTGGGGAAACCACAGGAAAGAAGAGGAAAAGGAGGTGACACTGAGTGCATGGAAGACGCCGGAGAAGGGACTGGAGATGCTGAACAAGACTTATTGTGAAATCAAGACATCTGAAGAATGAAATGTTTCTAGTAAAGACGGGGATGAATTAAAAACCGAACCACCTTTTCTGATGAAGCTGGCCGATTTGTCAAAACTCATCAATTCATATTAATCACAAATTCCCCCATTTACGAATTCAAATTGATGAATTTTAGCGGCTTTTTGATTTGTTAAATCATTGGGCTATAGAATGTCCTGCAAGGCAGCTAGGTTAGGGTTAGGGCTAGGGTTAGGAATAGGGCTAGGGTTAGGGAGAGGGAGATGGTTAGTATTAGGGTTAGGGCTAGGGTTAGGGCTAGGGCTAGGGTTAGGGTTAGGGTTAGGGTTAGGGTTAGGATTAGGGCTAGAGTTAGGGTTAGGGTTAGCACTAGGGTTAGGGTTATCATATGTCATCATATGCCACCCCCGCAAGTGAATGGATTTCAGCAGGTAGAACGTTTGAGTGGAACAGAAGTAGGTTGGTCATATGGATGAAGTAGATATATTCTAGCATTCAAGACCTGTTAAACAGTTATAGCAGTGGGGGAAATAGAGCTGCCTGGATAGCTCGGTGATGTATGTGTCTGGCTGTGGGAGCCAGAGGTTGTGAGTTCAATCCCCCCGCTGTGCCTCTGGGGAGAAGGGTGAGCTTGAGTGGCCTTGGGCAAGCTGCAGAGTCCCAAGGCAACCCTGGAAGAAGGGAACGGTGATCCACTCTTGAGTATGGTCTATCTGGAACATCCTGGAAAGAATTTCCATAAGCCAGCGCTGACTGGGCAGCAGGTGATGGCGGTTACTGCAGATTTTGGATGCCTCTGCATTTGGAACCAAGTCTTCCCTTTGAAGATGGTGTGGGGTCTCCAGTAGGACAGGGAAGGGAGGGATGGAGGGAGAGGAAGAAAGAGGCTGAGAAAGAGCGGGAGAACTATTTATCATTCCATTCCTCCCTGTTGTTGTTTGTGCTGCTGAGTCAGCACTTTGGAATTTAAGAAAGCTGATGAGGAATGGGAGATAAATAATTTAAGGTCATGGATCGTTTCCTGGGGGGTTCTGTCCTTGTTTTTCTCTCCACTTCTGTAAGATGCCAACTTGATAAGCTGCCCTTTTTAAAAAAAGAAGTAAAGATCACCTAATGATGGAAGTTAACCCCCCCCCATCCATGTGATGCTGCGATAGAGATCCATTTGAATTTACACTTACAGCCTGGCTTCCTCCCCTTCTGTCCCACTCCTGCCTAGAACCAGAATTAGAGATGAGGGAATGGTTTCCGTTGACTATTTGCGATGTTCCAGGTTGACTGGCCAAGATGCAGGACCTCAGACATCTCATGGTGGGGATGGACGCAAGACAAAGCTGGTTGCTGCCTGAGTGGAAACCTAGAGTGCTGCTGCAGTACTAGCTGACTCAGAATCGAGCTAGTCAGTAGGTCGAAAACAGCCCAAGGTTCATTGCATTTCTGTCTATTCCCTTAAAAGGCAATATTTTCCATTACTTTTCATTGCTATTTAGGGTTTGCTTGTTTGTTTGGGGGGAAATATATGCCAGTATGGCAAGGTTTACTGCTTGGAACTGCAGTTTGTACACAATAGTGTTCTCTTGATGCCCTGGTGAATACAATATGTGCCATTGGACTTTGTGTGTGTGTGTGTGTGTGTGTGTGTGTGTGTGTGTGTGTTTGTTTGTTTGTGTGTGTGTGTGTGTGTGTGTGTGTGTGTGTGTGTGTGTGTGTGTGTGTGTGTGTGTGTGTGTGTGTGTGTGTTAGATGCAACCACCACCCACCCTCTTTTGAAGAGAAGCTCACAAGAGATTTGAGATCCTGCCAAACACGTGGTCTTTTTATTGTCGTCTGGACCGCAATGAGCTCTAGATCCTTAATTGAAATTCACCTTTTATTGTTCGGGAACCTTTTCCTTCTTCTTCTTCTTCTTCTTTTCTTCTTCTTCTTTTTATTACTGTGATTTGAAATACATTGCGGAGGATGATTATCTTGGAAGATTAACTCTCCTGAGGGAGGCTGCGGAGCTGCTGATATAATTTGAATGGCGGAAAAACTTTTGCAAGAGTTTTTTTTTAAAAGGATGCTGGGACAGAGAGACTCTTTGAGCCAGGGTTTGACACAAAAGGGTGACAGCAGCACCCCTTGCAGGGGACTCCCCAAGCCCTGGGCAGATTGGGGCCACGTCTTCCCACCAGTGATGCTGAGCCAGGGATGGCATGGATGTCCACAGCTGGTGTGAGGACCACTAACCCCAAACACCTTGTTCTGAGATCCCCCGAGAGGTAGCTTGGAAAGGGTGCCCACTGGGTTTTACCAAACCTCTACGCTCCTTCCATGGACATGAATGCAAGGTGCTTCTGATGGCCAGCAGAGAACTCTGGCTTGAATTCTGTCCTGTGCAAAAGCAGATTTGCTGTGGATTTCAGTTACAGTGTCCTTCAGCCATAGGCGGACCCAGAGGGTGGAGGGCCCTGTTTTGCAGATGACAATTCTTTATTGGCGAGGCAATCAGGAAACTGTGGTCCTTCTCCTTCTCTTGAAGGCATCTTTTTTCCCTTGGAAAGGGCTGCCCAGTCTCAACCTGGCTGAAAAGTGATGGGAGCCTAAGCAGAAGCCGAGAGAGACCAGGTGCCTGGTCTCCACCCCCGGGCAGCACAAGGACAGCAGACAACAATCAAATGACACAAACAAAACTCCGGCAAGGCAGATGAGGAGCCAGCAGACATGCAAACTTATAACAGGCCACTGGGTGCCCAAAGACAACCCAAAACAAGACAACCCAAAGAGCAAGGTCTTCAGTGCCCTTCTAAATGGCGGCAGCAAATCCAACAGCCTGATCTCCACCGGCAGTTTATTCCAGTATGTCAGGGTGGCCACTGAGTATGCCCGATTCCGGGTAGAAACCCTTCAGGCCTCTCTAGGTGTGGCCACCCGAAGCGAGAGGGAAAGAGAAGCACTGCTTGTTATATAAACTAGGAGAGTTCCTTCTATTTTTCCCCGATCTCCATCCGGTTCCCCTCGCTCTTTTCCCCGTTCTCTAAGCTCCGCAAGGCAAGAAATTAGAATTCTCACTCAATTATGGGAGGTGATCGTTAGCCGCGGCGCGCGGCAACCCTTAATCAACTGCCCGGGCTTAGGTAAATAGCCTGGCCGTGTAATTAATTGGTCTGTCCCTTGGCTGGCGGGCGGGTAGCAGGAGCAGCCGCTCTGAAATCTCAGGCGCAAATTGTGCATTACCGCCCCGTTAAGAAGGATCCCAAATCCGACCATCTTATGTTTCGACATGTCTATTATTTATATGCAAATGGAGTCTTTTCCTGCCAAATTTCCTTGGAGATAAACTTTATTAAGAAAAGTTAAAGGCAGAGGACGTGGTATGTTAATGGGAGATAATCAACTCACGAGCGGTACGTCGAGGAATAAACTTGGAAAAAGAAGTCAGCAGAATACCTGTTTGTATGCCCCTCCCTGCCTCCCTGCGGTCTAGAGTGACACGGGAGGTGGCCTCTGGGTAGGGGCATTTGTATTTCTAATAGCCTCTTGGCACTCCACTGCCCCCTAGTGCCATCCCCATGGCCGTGCCCACTTGTAGGACTGAGGTCAAGCCAAGGAAGCTGACAGACGGGGCCAATCTGGAGCAGACTGGAAGAGTTCATGGCAAGAGTTCATACAATCATAGAATCATAGAATCATAGAGTTGGAAGAGACCTCAAGGGCCATCTAGTCCAACCCCCTGCCATGCAGGAACCCCACCACAATATTTCCGACAGATGGCCATCCAGCCTCTGCTTAAAAACCTCCAAAGAAGGAGACTCCACCACTCTACTTTGGGGCAGCGTAGTCCACTGCTGAACAGCTCTAACCATCAGGAAGTTCTTCCTAATGTTCAAATGGAATCTCCTTTCCTTTAGTTTGAAACCATTGTTCCGAGTCCTAGTCTCTGAAGCCATGGAAAACAAACCTGCTCCCTCTTCTATATGACATCCTTTCAAATATTTAAACCTAGCTATCATATCCCCTCTCAGCCTTCTTTTTGAAAGGCTAAACATTCCCAGTTCCCTAAGCCATTCCTCATAAGACATTTCCTCCAGACCCTCAATCATCCTGGTCTCACATGGCATTCTCAGCCAACGTGAGGCCATGGGGAGATAGACACCAGGGCCCTCTGCCTCACCCCACCCCGGGAGAGCTGGAGATTCTGTCTGCTTCTGGCTGGGTGGGTTTCTGAGGACTTTGGGGGCTGAAGGCACACAAGAGGGACCTCAGAAGAGACGCTGTGCCCCAAAAGAAGAGCTATGGGGTGAAAAGCCAGACAGGGTTCTGGTCCGTGAGCATCTTCCATGCACCTCTCTGCAGAGAGCATAGTGTCGTTGGTGTAGAACGGAGAAGAGGGTCCCTTTCCTGGCTCACTTGATGGGCCAGAGATGGGTGGATCCATGAAGTCCACGATCATTCACTTATTCTTATTTCATTTTTTTTCCAAGCATACACTTGATCCCATTTGATCACTGGATCCACTCGCCAATTCTTTTTCTAGTCTTCACACACAAAAATTGCAAGCCCCTTGGTGTGCAGTCCTCCTAAATTGGGTCATCTCTCACATATATCTTCCAAAAGGCTTTGTTGTTGTTGTTGTTGTTGTTGTTGTTGTTGTTGTTGTTGTTGTTGTTGTTGTTGTTGTTGTTGATGATGATGATGATGATGATGATGATGATGATGATGATGATGATGATGATGATGATGATGATTGTGGGGATGGGGAGGCAAATAATCTATCTCCTCCTCCCCCCAAGCACTTTGAGTGCCATTTCCTTTATTCTAAACATCTTAAGTTAAAAATGGCATTGCAAAGTTGGGCAGACGCCAAATCTTGCCCTAGAATGCCATCCATGGAGGTGTGCAAATGGGGCAAGCAGAAATTAAAAAGTAGCACAAAACAATTCCACACCCATCTCTATGTGGGATTCTTCTTTTCATGTATTAACAGCCATGACTGATTAATTTGATTAATTATGAGCTGATGATGGATGGATGGATAAATGGATGGAAGGAAGGAAGGAAGGAAGGAAGGAGCTGATGATGGATGGATGGATGGGTGGGAGGAAGGAAGGAAGGAAGGAAGGAAGGAAGGAAGGAAGGAAGGAAGGAAGGAAGGAGCTGATGATGGATGGATGGGTGGGTGGGTGGGTGGGGTGGGTGGAAGGAATAAGAAGGAAGGAAGGAAATAAGAATAAAGGAAAGAGATGAAGGAAGGAAGGCGCTGATCATGGAAAGAAAGAAAGAAAGAAAGAAAGAAAGAAAGAAAGAAAGAAAGAAAGAAAGAAATTTAGTTAAAGTTAGTTAGTTAGTTAGTTAGTAAGTTAGTTAGTTAGTTCATTTTGTTGCTGGTAGAACTGAAATGTATGCTTAACACGAAACAAGAGAAAGAGGTCAAAGGTCATTTGAAACCAATGAGTAGACTTCCTACCAACAAGGGGAAAAGTGAAATTTGGGGAGTTCACCAGTCAAGGAACAAAGGGAGCATCATTTCATCCCCAAAACACCAGTTCGTGCCCTTCATCCCCTCCTCCACCCCCAAGTCACACTTAGCAGAAGGTGAATTCAAGGAGAGCCCAGGAATTTGACACACACACCCCCAACTTCTCTCGGGGAAGCTGCACTGTATGGGAAATGCAGGGAGATTTAATTGGAGGCAAGGAAGGGGACAGATTGGAAGGAGGGGACTTTGCAATCTAGCAATTGAGCCTTCTGTTATTTCCACCTCCAAATTAATTCCTTGTAATTGTTTTGCTCTTCCAGTGCGGTGGCAGCTTAATAATGCATCAAGAGTGCCGTGCTTTCTGTTGCGTCTTTGTTCTTCTCTCTTTCTTTGCTTTAAGACGGAGCTTTGCTTTGCCTTTAGAGATTAGGTGGTGCCCGCAAGAATGGCAGAGACGGGTGCCCTTATCCGTCACTGTGAAGCTGGCCATGATGGAGTCGGCCCCGATGTTTTTGAAGCAGCCCCAAACAATCCAAGAACGGCCTGGGATGGATCACGTTTTTGCCAGGTCTTGGCCATGCAAAGAGCAGCGTGGGCGTAGGGAATTCATGTGGCTAGGTTTTATTAGGAAATGAATGCAGGCTCCAGTCTCTCCAGATAGGCTGGACTGATACGCCCTTCCATGCCATGCTCGAAAGCATTTGAAGAGCAGCGTGTTTGTGGTAACCCTCGCAACGGCCACGGCACAGTGGTGATTGCCATAGATCAAAGCTCAGCATCTGGCCGATGGTGGAGACCAAGGCAAACCCTGGCTGAATATGATGAAGAAAGTGAGTCAGAATCCAATGCCAGTCCCTTGCACACTGAGCCTTGCCTTGGTGTGCGTTTGTAGAAAGGGGTTGGCAGCAAGTTATAGGCTGTTTGCAGCCTCATAGGAAGAGCCCTGCTGGATCGGGCCAAAGGCCCATCTAGTCCAGCTTCCTGTATCTCACAGTGGCCCCACCAGATGCATCTGGGAGCACACGAGACTAGATCTCAGTCTCCTGATCCCACTCCCTTGCATCTGGTCCTTGTAGCACCCTGGTTTTAAGCCTGGAGATGACACATCTCCATCATGGTTTGTCACCTGGGATGGACTTCTCCTCCAGGAATCTGTCCAATCCCCTTTTGAAGGCATCCAGGCCAGATGCCATCCCCACCTCCTGTGGCAGGGAGTTCCACAGACTAACAACACACTGGGCAATGGCCAAGGCCATTTGGGCGATGCTCTACTTTACTGTGTGTTCTCAGGCTGTGTACGCTCCTGGGATCCCCAGATTGGAGGAGGGACTCTCGAGGTGGTAAAGGGACAGGGAGGGGCAATTGAAATGATCAAAGGGGCTGGGACATCTCTTCCCCACCCACCACCCACCCCAGAAATGAGAAGACCTGTGGAACTAGGTCGAAATGAAGCACTGGGATGGAGCATGAGTATTATGGTGGGCCCAGTGCCTCGTGGCACATCAGTCTTCGGACAGGGCAAAGCTCCTCTGCCTTAGTTTGGTCTTTGACCATAAATAAAGATGACTAACTAACTAACTAACTAACTAACTAACTAACTAACTAACTAACTAACTAACTAACTAACTAACTAACTAGCTCCTCTCCCTCTCTGGTGTCATTTTCCTGTGCTGCTCCTCACACCTTGGTCCTCCCTCGGCCGACCTCCAAAGGGACAGAGATGCCTGAGGCAGAGCGGTGCCCGGATGCGACATGGAGAGGGGTGCCAAGGTTGTATCGGGCAACGGGGATGAAAAGAAATCAGGCGGGTCCCACTCTGTGCCCACGGCACCGGCGGGTGTCCCTTCCGTGCGTGTAGGTGGCTGGCAGCTGTTAAATGGCTCTACGGTGCTCTGAAGTGTTTGGGTTCTTTGGTGTCGTTTGAAGGTGCTCTTATCGATTCCGTTTCATCTCAGAATCTGTTAGCTTAGGCGGGCTTAATGAGTGGATGGCGTGGATTGATTAATGGTGGGGCTGATTGACCACGTGGGCTGGAGGCAATTCTGATATCCTGGGGGGGGGGGCATTGCAGAGTTTCTCAGGTCCACCACTCCTTCTGGGGGAGCCCTGGGGCCACACTGGTACTTGCCGCAGGACACCCAGCCTTGACCACTGGGTGTTCCAAACTCCTATGCTCTTCGCTCACGGGGGGTGTTAGAAATTCATGAACTGATGGATCCCTGGCATATAACATCCACAGACCATCTGTGTCTTGGATCTCTGCCAAGGCAGGGCTAATTGTCTTAGAACCTAAGAACCTAAGAAGAGCCCTGCTGAATCAGGCCAAAGGCCCATCTAGTCCAGCTTCCTGTATCTCACAGTGGCCCCATCAGATGCCTCTGGGAGCGCACGAGACTAGATCTCTCTCTCCTGATCCCATTCCCCTGCATCTGGCCCTGGTTTTAAGCCTGGAGATGACACATCTCCATCATGATCCCTGTGTCCACTTTCAATCTACACATAAAGAGCCCATGTGCAGTCTTGAGAATGGAGGAAGCCACCTTTGGCCGAGTAAGCATTTGATCACTATTCCACCCCCATATTGTTGGCTCTGACTGGCAGCCGCTGCCGCTCTTCAGGGGTTCAGGCTGGATTTTACTCCTGGCGATTCCTGATCTTCCCTGGAGGTTTCTCATCCAAGGAATGGCCCTTCCTGGCCCTGCTTAGGTTCCAAAACCCAACATTGCATTTTGGGTGGCTCGTTGGTACAGAAGCAGCCACCTGGATGCCGTGGCTGGCGTGGGATTATCTGAGCTTTGCAAGAAAGACATTTCAAGTGAGAAACGGGACCTGTCTAGGACCTGGAGTCATACTGAGCTTATTGGGGGGTGCATGCAGTGTGTGTGTGTGTGTGGGTGTGCATTTCATCCACATTGTCCATATATCCTGGGATTAAATGCTACGAGAGACGAAACATGGGCCTTTGTGCCTGCAGAGCCTTCCACGCTGTCTTTTATTGCATGCACCTCCTTCTTCTCTGCCCGCCTGATGACCCTTACAGTGGCTTGCTCAGTGGAGAGTGCATTTTCACCACGAAGACTAGGTCCTGCAAAACCCAAGTCTTTTCTGAAGAATTGGAGTGGAGAAAATAACACAGGGTCCCCCCTTGCCATGCCTCTTCTTGCACATGCCTCACTCATTACAATATGCACCCGGTCCCCACCCCCAAGGATACTGAGACAAAGGCAGAGGGGTTGATCCCTCCACGTTCTTGCCAGGTCACACGGCAGCAATGAATCAGCTGCGTTCGAACAAAGCTTGGGGGGCAAAGGATGATGCCTCGTGGGACCCCGGTCAAAAAAGATGGGTTCTGGGCTGCCTCGCAGGTGGGTGTTGGGTTCGAGGCTGTGAATGGGGTTAAAATGGGGGTCTCGGAGGTGAGCCCCTCCCCCAATCCCTGTACCTCCAAATCCAGGTTGCGTTGCCGTGGCGTGTTTCGGCCTCGGCTGTCCTTGTGTGCGTTTGCTATTAATAGCCCTCTTAATCTTCCCCGGGAAGCTGCCGCGTTCAATATTTCTTGAGCAAATAGGGTCCCTCCGTTGTTTGCTCAAGGCTCTTAACTTCTAGTTTGAATATATTTATTTTGGCTCTCCTCCCACCCTGCCGCAACACACGCACACACACACACACACACACACACACACACACACACACACACACACACACACAACTCCTTTCCTTGGAGGAGACAAGAGTAGTGGTGGTGGTGGTGGGGTGGTGGAGAGAGAGAGGTTGTGCATGTTTAAATTTCCCCCGTCTTAGAAGCAAAGCCTGCTAAGTGAAGTTGAAACAGAAAGAGACATCTCAGGGAATAGCACACCAAGTTACGTCTCGCTTGCATGCAAGCGGGCAACTGAATCCCTTTCCCTTCCAAGGACACAGGGAGCCCAGGGAACACGGAGATGGTTGAGTGTGGAAGCCGGTGGCCTTTGGTCTTTGCAGAAGCAGGAGTGGGTAAGGGCTAGGAAAGAGGTGGCCGGGCGGCCTCCTGTGGTCTTCCTCGATGGCCCCCTCTTAGCACTGGTCTTGGGAGTCCTCTAGGCTGCCGCTGGAGAGAAGTGGGTACCCCCTGCCACTAACTCTGCTGCCTCCCAAAAACCAGGCTTCCGTCTGGAGATGCTGAACCAATGATGCTTATCCAGGGTTCCTTTTAAAATCAGTTGGCTGCACGCAGTGAGTCGGGATTGCTCCGTTTCCTGCCGCTGGATCCCCAGATGTCTGCACCAAGCATTTAATCCCTGGTTTTTGGTACCTGTCCTTCACTCAGTTTTGCAGACCTCTTTTTCAAGGAGTTGGAAAGGGCCCCTAAGGCCACTTCAACTCCGACTCCAAGATGGAGTCCCAATCAAAGTGGATGGGGCAGAGGGTTGTCCAACTGCCTCTTGAAGGCCTCCCGGTCCTGGAGACCTTGCCACCTCCTGAGGTCATGGGTTCCGTTGCCAGGCTGCAGGGGAGACAGGATTGGGATGGGCAGAATTATGCAGGGGGTGGATCAAGTGAAGAGAGGGAGACTCTTTGCCCCTCCTGTAAAGACCTGGACCCGAGGGTCATCCACTCCAAGTGAAGGTTGGGAGAGTGAGCAGACCAAAGAAAACATGTCTTGATCCAGCATGTTATTAGTTGGTAGAACCCTCCATGTCCAAAGCTGTCTCATTCTCTATGCCTGAGCAGGCAGTTGGCAATTAGTCAGTGGGCTGCAGAGAATGGGCATGGATCTATCTATCTATCTATCTATCTATCTATCTATCTATCTATCTATCTATCTATCTATCTATCTATCTATCTGTCTCTGTCTCTCTGTCTCTGTCTCTGTCTCTGTCTCTGTCTCTCTCTCTCTCTCTCTCTCTCTCTCTCTCTCTCTCTCTCTCTCTCTCTCTCTCTCTATCTCTCTATCTATCTATCTATGTCTTCCATCCTAATCTCTCTCTCTCAAACCTTCCATCCATCCATCCATCCATCCATCCACCCACCCACCCACCCACCCACCTATTCTATTCTATTCTATTCTATTCTATTCTATTCTATTCTGTCTGTCTGTCTGTCTGTCTGTCTGTCCACTGAACATTTATGCCACCCATCTAGCAAATAGCTACCCTTGGCAGTTTGCAACCAAATAATTAATATCGAATCTATCTATCTATCTATCTATCTATCTATCTATCTATCTATCTATCTATCTATCTATCTATCTATCTATCTATCTATCTATCTATCTATCTATCTATCTATCTATCTATCTTTTACTCCTTGCTAATCCCTGGCTGTTCTTACAAAATGGTCTGGAAAGCAAAACATTTGGCTATGATTTTCCTCCGCCGCCGGCACCCCGTCGCTGGGAAAGTTGTCCTTTGCCAAGGAGCTCTGGCTCGGCAAACCGTATGAATGACAGGGCAGGAGAAGGGTGGTGGGGAGAGGAGGTCGTGCAGGGCATCTCTTGGGACCTAGGATTGGGGGGGGCAGCCTAAAGGGTCATCTAGCCCAGTGCTCCCCAACCTTTTTATCCCTGCGGACCAGTAAATTTTTGATAATTTTTCCGTGGCCCGGGGGTGGGGGTGGGGAAGGGGGGGAGATAAAGGAATGCGAATGGGGGGTCAGGCCAGGAGAGAGAGAGAGAGAGAGAGAGAGAGAGAGACACGACCGCACCACCCCCACCCCCTCCCTCTCACCTTTGCAAACCGGCCGTGCGCCCCCTCCGCCTCCTCGTGTGGGGCTGCCGAGAGGAGACCAGTGGGCGGCTTTCTTTCTTTCTTTTTTCTTTCTTTCTTTCTCCCACCCTCCTTCCTTCCTTTCTTTTTTTTCTTTCTCTCTCTCTCTCCCTTCCTCTTTCTCCCCCTTTCTTTCTTTCTTTCTTCCTTTCTTTCTTTCTTTCGTTCTTCCTCCCTTCCTCCTTCCCCTTTCTTTCTTTCTTTCTTTCTTTCTTTCTTTCTTTCTCCCTCCCTCACTCCCTTCTTTCTTTCGTTCTTTCCTTTTTATTTCCCCCCTCCCTTCTTTCTTTCTTTCTCCTCCCTCCCTTCCTCCCTCCCTCCCTCCTTTCTTTCTCTTTCTTTCTTTCTTTCTTTCTTTCTTTCTTTCTTTCTTTCTTTCTTTCTTTCTTGCAGGGTGGGGCGATTGCACAGGAGGGGGCGGCGGCGGGATGGGGGCGATTGGGCGGGATTGGGCGGGGCGGGGGGGGGTCGCGGCGGGGGCAATTACAGGGGTCGCGGTGGCGGTGGCTCCTGGGACGGCCCCGCGAGGCCGGTGACGGGGTCGCGTCCAGCGGGGGCAGCTAGCTCCCAGGGACGGCCCCGAGAGGCCAACCCGGGGGCAGCAAGGGGCGGCGCGGCGGGGAAACGACCCCCGCCCGCCCCAACACAGGCGCAGCGGCGGCGGGGAAAACATCCAGCCAACACCCCCGCCCGCCCCCAACACAGGCGTGGTCCGGCGGCGACGGCAGCGGGGGGCTCCGCCCTGGAGCTCGGCCGCAGGGAGGGGCCAAAGGGCGCGCGCCCCGGGGGAGGAGGAGGAGGAGGAGAGCCACCCACCTGCTCTTCCGACCGAGGGGGCCCCCTCCTCCCCGCCAGCCCCCCGCGCGCCCGGCCCCCAGGGCAGGGGGGTTGGGGCCGTGAGGAGGCGAGGAGGGGCAAGCGGGCCAAACGGGGTTCCTGCTACTTCTGCTGCTGCTGGTGGAGGGCGAGGAGGAGGAGGGCAGAGGAGGAGGAGGATGCGCCGCCGCCGGCGGCGGGCAGAGGAGGGAGGCAAAGGCAAATGCGGCGGCGGCGGCTCCTCCTGCGCTCCTCCTGCCTTCCTCCTCCACCGGCCGCCCGCAGGAGAGAAGAGGAGGAGGAGGAGGGCGGCGGAGGAAAAGGGGAGGAGCCTCCCCGGCCTCCCCAGGCGGCCCAGTGCCGACCGGTCCACGGACCGGCACCGGTCCGCGGCCCGGGGGTTGGGGACCACCGATCTAGCCCAACCCCAACAAGGGAGGGAAACAACGACTAAAGCCTCCCCAGAGCAGGAGGTTCTTCAACTTCCACTTAAAAAGCCTTCAGTGAAAGGAGCTCTGCTTGCCTTCCAGGTTGGACAGCGGCTCTTACCTTCAGGAGGGACTGCCTCAGGTTTAGTCCAACTCTCCTGTCCATCCGTTTGGGTCTCACCCTGTGGAGCCCAAGTAAACAAGCTTCCACATGGCAGCCTTTCAAATATCTAATTATTTAACATGTGTACGGGCTACATTTCTTTCTTTATGTTGTTAGCCACCCAGAGTTCCCGTTGGGGAAGATGGAGCGGGATATAAGTACTTAAATAAATAAATAAATAAATACAAAGACCCCAAACTAGTCTTTCTTTCTTTCTTTCTTTCTTTCTTTCTTTCTTTCTTTCTTTCTTTCTTTCTTTCTTTCTTTCTTTCTTTCTTCTATTTATCTATCACCAGTTCCATCCATCCATCCATCCATCCATCCATCCATCCATCCATCCATCCTTCCTTCCTTGCTTGCTTGCTTGCTTGCTTCCTTCCTTCGCCCTCTCTCTTCTCCTTTCTTCTTCCTTCCTTACATTTATCCATCAACAGCTCTATCCTTCCTTCCTTCCTTCCTTCCTTCCTTCCTTCCTTCCTTCCTTCCTTCCTTCCTTCCTTCCTTCCCGCCTCTCTCTGTCTCCTTTCTTCTTCCTTCCTTCATTTATCCACCCTTCCTTCCTTCCTTCCTTTTCAGTTGTTTCTTTGCCACCAGTTGTGCTGGCTAAAAAACGTTTTCTGGAACTTGTAGTCCAAGAACATGTGGAGACCAACGGTGGGGACCACTGCCTTACAGCATGGAGTTTTTCTTGGGAGATGTGTGCTCATCCAACCATTTATTTGAGCGTTGCTTTTAAAAAGAAGCAACCATTTTGGGAAGGGGTGTTTGGAAGTGGAGTAAGGGAGGCATTCTGAATAAGGTTTGGGGGCTTTTCCCCACTCTTCATATCCTGGAGCTTCTCTTGATAGAGAGGGGGAAGAGCAGGTGAGGCATGGACCCCCTCCAAAAGGGGAGGCCATGGGGAATGGGATGCTTTTAAGAATATGCTGCCATGGAGTGTGGTGGAGTCTCCTTCTTTGGAGGCTTTTAAGCAGAGGCTGAATGGCTGTCTATCGGAAATACTGTGATGGGGGTTCCTGCATGGCAGGGGGTTGGACTGGATGGCCCTTGAGGTCTCTTCCAACTCTTGAGGTCTCTTCCAACTCTAGGATTCTATGATTCTATGGTTCTGAGTCCTCCCTTGGCAGGATTCGAGGCTGCAAACGGGCACTGCAGTGGTGGCCCTAAATTAGTCCTCTCGTTAAAATGGCAGCGGAGATTTAAATAGACACTGCAGGGTTTTCCTTCCTCTCTCTCTCTCTCATCCCCTTCTTGAAAGAACAGTGAATTAAATTAACATGGTTTGGGGGGTAGCTTTTACTGCCACCCCCTCTTTTACGAGCCGCTAAATAACATCCACAGGCACATCCGTGGCTCCAGCCGGTCCCTGTAATAACCCTGTTCTGCTGCTCCGTTGCCTGCTTGGTCGCAACGAGGGACCGTTCGGGGTCCACGTTCTGATACTTTCTGCCAGCCGCCTCCATCCATCAGTGATGGGCGCAACCTGAATTTAATACTTAGTCTCCGTTCCACTTCTGAGTCCAGCCAAAGGCAAGCTCCCCTTTTTGGAAGGGTGTGGGCAAGGGGCTTTTGGAGGGCAAAAAATATCCCTTTGGGCAGCAGGTAGGTCTCAAATAAGATTCAAGGTCTTGGTTTTAATTTATAAAAACCCTCCACGGCTTGGGACCTGAATACCTGGCAGAGAGAATCTCTCAGAGATCAACGGAGACCCGATCTACCAGAATGTCGCGGGCGCTCCATGCCCAGGGAGGCACGGAAAACTGTGACACACAACCGAGCCTTCTCTGTGGCTGGTCCTGTGCTTTGGAACCATATCCCAAGTGAGTTGCGCCTTGCACGGTCCCTGCCAGCCTTTTAAAAAGACCTGGCTTTTTTTTTGGCGAGGCATTTGGCGACCGTTAATCTTTCTTTCTTTCTTTTTTTTTCCCGCCTTCTTGCCAGTGAATTTTTAATTTTAGTTTTATTACAATGTTTGTATGATGATTTTTCTTTCCATTTTTTTTATTATTATTGCTTTTTTCTTTTCTTATTTAGTTTGTTATTATTATTGGTAGAGATGGGCATGAAATGAGCAATTTTTTGTTTTCGTTTTCATTTTTTTGTTTCGTTACGTAACGAAACGAAAAAACGAATTTTGTCTCCAAAATGAAACCAAACGAACCGAAACAACAGAAATTTTGTCGTGCGTTTTGTTTTCGTTGCGGCAAATACATTGAACTGTAATGAATGCTAACGAAACAGCAATTTTTCATTTTCATTTTCGTTTTTTGTTTCGTTACGTAACGAAACAAAAACAATTTTTTTTGCAAAAAATTCACAAAAAACAAAAACGAACCGAAACGGACCCCCTAAACGACAAACGACAAACGAAACACCTTTTTTTTTTTTTGAGTCGTGCCCATCTCTAATTATTGGTATGGTTATTGTTGTAAACTGCCCGGAGTTCCTTTGGAAGACGGGTGGTATATAAACATTAAAATAAATAAATAAATAAATAAATAAATAAATAAATAAATAAATTGGTTCTTCAAACCTGTTTGGCCATGGGAGAAAAGGTTTTGAAGCTTGTCTCCACTTTGCGTTTCACCAGGAGAGACCACGTCCATGCACAGCTGGGAAGAGGGAACACTGCCAAATGTGCACAGGCCTGGCCCGGCCCTTGGTGACAGTGGACAGACGAAAAGCAACCTGAGATGGGCATGGCATGGAAGGCAGCCAGGCACGTCCCAGGCTTTCTCCTTCTTCTTTTTCCGCTGTAGCTCAACGCAGGTCATATGCCAGCGTCCCAAAGAGGAGCCGTGTTAATTGAAACGGATGCGCTTGAATGCTTCCGCAGGCAATAGCACTGGGCTTTGATGGAGAGCTCCCAGCATCTTCTCATTAGGAGTGACAGGAAGGCCACAGTCTCCACTGGACACCCTGGTTCCGGTTCCTACACAGCCCAGAAGGAGAGAGAGAAGAGATGGGTTGATTCAGTCCGTGGCCTTGGGGAAAGCGTGGCTTGTTTGCCTCCATCCCTTTCTTGTCCAGGGGGCTTACGTGGATCTTCCTGTCATTTTAGAAAGTCCTGCCTGGACAGTAAAAAGCCAACAACCACCGCTATTCTGGTGGGAGCTTCTCCAGGTATCAACCAGAGGCTGTGTGATGTTTGGCTCAACGTTCAGGATAATCCATAAGAACATAAGAACATAAGAAGAGCCCTGCTGGATCAGGCCAAAGGCCCATCTAGTCCAGCTTCCTGTATCTCACAGTGGCCCCACCAAATGCCTCTGGGAGTGCACAAGAATAGATCTCTGTCTCCTGCTATCACTCCCCTGCATCTGGCCCGTGGAGTATGCTGGTTTTAAGCCTGGAGATAACACACCTCCATTGTGGTTTGTAACCTAGGATGGACTTTTCCTCCAGGAATCTATCCAATCCCCCTTTAAAGGCATCCAGTCCAGATGCCATCAAGACCTCCTGTGCCAAAAGCACTTCCTCTGTTCCTCTACCTTTTATTGCCTTCAACAAAGGCTGTTGACATCTTTGCAGCTGGGAGACTCTGTAGGAGCCACGAGCTGCGTAAGGAAAGATGAGGAAGGATTTTCTTTCCTCCATTGAGCAGAGGGTTGGACATGATATACTTACAGAGCCCTTCCAACTTCAGCCTTTTACAATTCTGTGATGAGAGCCTTCCACCTTTTCGTTTCCATTGTGTGCTTGTTGTTATTCTGCGTAACAGACCTTCACCTATTGGACCATGGCTGCCATCACAATGTTCTTCCCTCCAGGCTGCATGGAGCCAGCTCTCTTGATTGCCCGGGGGTACCAGGTTCCTTCAAGGGCCAGAGGCAGGGGAGTGGTATCAGGAGACAGAGATCTAGTCTCATGTGCTCCAGGACGCATCTGGTGGGGCCACTGTGAGATACAGGAAGCTGGACCAGATGGGCCTTTGGCCTGATCCAGCAGGGCTCTTCTTAGGTTCTTATGTTCTTATGCCTCTTGTAGGGCTTGGTTGCCACCCACCTTGACCTGAGACCATCTAAGCATCACACACACACACTACAGTTCGAACCTGTGCCTTCTTCTATTAGACTTGAGTATGTTAGGAGCCTGGATGGTGCCGTTTCAAGGTGACCAGGAGTGTGAAGTCACAGTTTCTGCCTATGTTGTTCCCCTAAATAAGGTGCAGTAGTTTATGGGATGCCATTGGAACAAAGCGAAATAATGAATAGGGTGGAAAAATTGGTTGTTTTTAACATAACCAATCTCCAGTCTGAATTAGCCACCTTAATTAGCAACCAACATAAAATAAAAAACCCTTTCTCCACAAAGGGTGGCAGTAAATTTCCAGCACCTTCATCAGTTGAACTAAAGGAAGGATTGTCCTTAAGGCAGGAATGGCTCATTCTTTAGATGAGCAATGTCTTTGGCCAAATGGCAGAATCAGGAGCTGTTCAAGGGCTATTTGTGCTTCTCCAGGGCAACCACAGGGCAGAGCAAAGAGCCTGGAACCCACACAAGGCCGGGCCGCATCCCTTACATTAAATCCAGCATTTACAGCATTTGAAATGTTACATTAAAAAATTAGAAACTTGGGAGGAGAATGCTAACAAATCTAAACTTGATATGGAAGGGGCTGTGATGGAGACGGGCAGACTGGTTCTCTGGTGAGGCCCAAGACTTTTCCTGGACACTCCCACCGATGCTTTCCTGGTGAATATCCATTGATTTCTATTCCTGCATGGAGCAGGAGGTTGGATGTGATGGCCTGATAAGCCCCCTCCAAACTTCACTGTTCTACGATTCTATGAATGATCTCGAATCAAGGTGATAACAGCCACTGTCTTCTACAGACAGTGGCTGTTTCTCCCATTGCTGATGGATGATGGACACAGGCTTCTCATTTGGCCCTAGCTGTTGTTTCTTTTAAACGAATCTGGTACTCAAAGGGGTCGTTCCTCTGCTGAAGGGAAAGAGGCTCAGATGTGAGAACCTTCTCTTTTTTTGGAGAAAGCGGGCAGAGCAGAAAGCAGCAGCCACCTCTCATGCAGGACACTGTCCATGGTGCTGAATGGAGGGGTTTTTAAAGCTGTTTACAAATCAGCACCTTGGACAGCTCCTGCAAGGAGGCAACCTCCCACTGAGAACCCATTTCCCCCAAAAAGGAAAGAAAGAGTGAAAGAAAGAAAATAAATAAAAGAAAGCAGGGGAAAAAATTTTTTTGGGGGGGGAGGCAGGCTAATTTGCTTACCTGTTGACGTTGTACCTCAAGGGTGGTCACAGTTTCCGTTTCCACAACCTAGGAGAGTTTAAAGAACAAGTTTGGGAAGTCTGAGGCACATGGGGGGAACGTCCCACCAGGGGCATTTGGGTGGCACGTGTGTTTGCGTAAAACCCTTGCGTTTCTCCTGTGATAGCACTCCTTCTTTGCCACAGTTGTACCTTCATTCATTTGTTTGTTCATTCATTCCTTCATTTAAAATATTTGTATTCCACCTTTCTCCCTGGAAAGGGCCCTAGGCTGCTTGTAACATTGAAAGGCCATACTTAAAGCTGAAAACCATGCACTTGCAACAGTGGTTTGCATCATCGAATGACAATGACTTAAGGCTAAGAACAATGAGTGTAAAGAAAACGCTTGCGGCGTGAGACGGCAATGTGAAAGCTAAGGAAAGTGTGCAAAGATTAAAAAGTGAGGTAGAGGCACAAATGCAAACTCTGAGAAATGGAACATGTACAGAGGGGAAACACAAGCTGGACTAAAAAGCTGGTCAAAGCAGGAATGCATAACAAGCCATCTTTATCTCCCCACTTGGTTTCATGTTACACCCTGTTCAACGCCATTGTGGATCAGGGATCGGGGACCTTAGATCAGGCTAGAGCAGGGAGATGGCAAATAATGCCAAAGAAAGAAGGGAGGGAGGGAGGGAGGGAGGGAGAAAGGAAGGAAGGAAGGAAGGAAGGAAGGAAGGAAGGAAGGAAGGAAGAAAGAAAAAGAAAGAAAGAAAGAAAGAAAGAAAGAAAGAAAGAAAGAAAGAAAGAAAGAAAGAAAGAAAATAAATGAGAGGGAGGGAGGGAGGGAGGAAGGAAGGAAGGAAGGAAGAAAATAAATGAGAGGGAGGGAGGGAGGGAGGGAAGGAAGGAAGGAAAAAAGAAAGGAAGAATGGGGGAAGCAAAAGAAAATCTTAGCCATTTTCTTAGAAAAATGTTTGCAAAGAAGTATCCACTCCTGACTGTAGCATGATTGATCAATTGTCTGCAGGTAGAAAAATGTCTTGTAAAATGGAATTAAAGAGAACTGTTTGGTCATTCTTGATACACAATCACTCTTTCTGTCTTAAATATCTTCACCTGGGTCTAGCTAGGAGCTGCTTCGTCCATTAGTCACTGTTTTCAGAACATTTGGTTGTATTTCCTTGACCAGGTTTGTGGGGCGATAAATAAGGGCCTTTTGAAGGCTGCGCTCCATAGATGGTGGGTGACTTAGATGGAACTGTCGAGCAAGTGAATGAAATGTTTTTTTGGGGGACGCCTTTGTTTGCAGGTTGCACATCTTTACTTCAGCAAGGAGATTTATTCCAGGGGAGACTTCCTTGTTTTTAAATCATACTGCTGTGCTTTCCCTTCACTGCTTCTCTTTTTGTTGTTGTTGTTGTTGTTATTATTATTGAGAATTTGTGATCAATGATCTGACATTGTGGAATTGGTTCGCTCCAGAGTTTATCTTGTTCTGTTTATTGGGAGGCTGGGGACAGGCCTGCTTAAAAGGAGATCTTTCACATTCTCAGCTGTCGGAGCAATCAATAAGCATCCATGCGGGGCAGAGCCAGTGACCTCATGACAGTAATTTCAGTCATTTTAAAGCGAGAGCGCCATACTTCATCGCTGACAGGCTGCGAAAGGGAGTCGGGAGGGGGTCTCGGAATTGCCTTTTTTCGGGCCAAGGCTGTGCAACGCTCTCGCTCTCTCCAAAACCCCTCCTGACTGATGCCTGCCACGCAGATTAGGGAGCTTCTCTGGAAAAGCAGTGCACCCAGATTTGTTCCAAATGGGACTCTCAGTTTGTCCACTTGTCGCCTTGCCCGGGAAAAAGACCTTCCCTGCAAGCTGTGGTGGAAGGACAGCCTGTGTGAGCTTGCTTTACTTCTTTGCTTGTGTGTGTTGTGTCATTATAGTCGTGACCAACTCTTTGTGATTCCATGTCATAAGAACATAAGAACATAAGAAGAGCCCTGCTGGATCAGGCCAAAGGCCCATCTAGTCCAGCTTCCTGTATCTCACAGCGGCCCCACCAGATGCATTTGGGAGCGCATGAGACTAGATATCTGTCTCCTGATAGCACTCCCTTGCATCTGGCCCTTGAAGTACCCTGGTTTTAAGCCTGGAGATTACACATCTCCATCATGGTTTGTAACCTGTGATGGACTTTTCCTCCAGGAATCTGTCCAATCCCCTTTTGAAGGCATCCAGGCCAGATGCCATCACCACATCCTGTGGCAGGGAGTTCCATAGACTAACAATGCGCTGGGTGAAAAAATATTTTCTTTTGTCAGTTCTTAATCTCCCAGCCCTCAATTTGAGTGCATGTCCCCTAGTTCTGGTATTTTGTGAGAGGGAAAAGAGCTTCCCTCTATCCACTTTACTCATGCCCTGCATGATTTTGTATGTCTCAATCATATCCCCTCTCAGGCGCCTTTTTTCCAGACTAAAGAGCCCCAAATGTTTTAGCCTTTCCTCATTAGGGAGGTGCCCCAGCCCAGTAATCATTTTAGTCACTCTCTTCTGCACCTTTTCCAGTTCCACTATGTCTTTCTTGAGATGCAGTGACCAGAGTTGTACACAATACTCCAGGTGCGGCCTTACTATTGTTTTGTATAATGGCATTATAATGTTGGCTGTTTTATTTTCAATCCCCTTTTTGATAATCCCTAGCATGGAATTGGCCTTCTTCACTGCTACCACACATTGGGGAGACACCTTCATGGAGCTGTCCACCAACACACCAAGATCTCTTTCCTGATCCGTTACGGATAACTCAGAGCCCATAAGTTGATAGCTAAAGTTTGGATTTTTTGCCCCAATATGCATTACTTTACATTTGGCTACATTAAAACGCATTTGCCATTTCTCAGCCCATTCCCGCAGTTTGGAGAGATCCTTCTGGAGCTCTTCACAATCTTCTCTGGTTTTTACCACACAGAAAAGTTTTGTGTCATCTGCAAACTTGGCCACCTCACTGTTTATCCCTGTCTCCAGGTCATTTATGAACAGATTGAAAAGCACCGGTCCCTGGGGCACACCGCTTTTCACTTCTCTCCATTGTGAAAATTTCCCATTGACATGTACCCTTTGTTTCCTGGATCTCAACCAGTTCTCAATCCATAAGAGGACCTGCCCTCTTATCCCCTGACTGTACAATTTTCTCAGCAGCCTTTGGTGAGGGACTGTGTCAAAAGCCTTTTGAAAATCCAGATAGACTATATCCACCGGTTCACCCAAATCCACATGCCTGTTGACCTTTTCAAAAAATTCTAAAAGATTTGTCAGACAAGATTTACCCTTACAGAAGCCATGCTGATTTTCTCTCAGCAAGGTTTGTTCTTCTATGTCTTTTAAGATTTTCTCTTGGATGAGGCTTTCTACCATCTTCCCTGGGACAGATGTAAGGCTAACTGGCCTGTAGTTTCCTGGGTCCCCCTCCCTCCTTTTTTAAAAATTGGTGTGACATCTGCTATCCTCCAGTCCTCCGGCACTGTGGCCGTTTTAAGAGACAAGTTGCATATAACCATTAAGAGATCTGCAATTTCATTTCTCAGTTCCATAATAACCCTTGGGTGGATGCCATCTGGGCCTGGTGACTTGTTAATCTTCAATTTATCAATTAGTCCTAAAACATCCTCTTTTTTAACCTGTATTTGATTTAATTGTTTAGTCAAGAGGGGCAGTTCAGGCAGCGGAATCTGCTCAAGGTCTTCTGTCATGAAGACAGATGCAAAGAACTCATTTAATTTCTCTGCAATTTCCAAGTCCTCCTTAACCTCCCCTTTTCCTCCCTCACCATCCAGAGGGCCAACTGGTTATCTGGCAGGTTTTCTACTTCTAACATATTTAAAGAAGCTTTTATTATTACCCTTTATATTGCTAGCCATGCATTCCTCAAAGTCTTTCTTTGCCTCCCTTATCATCTTTTTACATTTCTTTTGCCAGAGTTTGTGTTCCTTTTTATTTTCCTCATTTGGGGAGGATTTCCATTTACAGAAGGACCTCTCCTTGTGCTTTAGAGCCTCTCTAACTCCACTCGTTAACCATGCCGGTGTCCTCTTGGACTTAAATGAGCTCTTCTTTCTTTGTGGTCTGCACTTGTGCTGGGCCTCTATTACCGTTGTTTTAAACAGGCTCCATGCACTCTGAAGAGATTGGATTCTTCTAACCTTCCCCTTTAATTTCTCTCTAACTAGTTTCCTCATCTGAGGGAAGTTTGCCCTTCGAAAATCAAGGGTTTTTATGTCTGATTTGGTTGACACGCTTCCTCCAACATGCATGGCAAAGGAAATTGCATCATGGTCACTGTTCCCCAGAGGCTCAGTGACATTCACATCCCTGACCAGCTCCTGAGTATCACACAGTATTAGATCCAGAGTTGCCTGTTCTCGGGTGGGCTCCATGACAAGTTGCTCTAAGGCACAGTCATTCAGCAAGTCGAGAAACCCAGTTTCTCTTTCTTGCCCGGAGCTCGCATTGGCCCAGTCAATGTGGGGATAATTGAAGTCCCCCATGATTACTATCCTATCCTTCTGAGACACCTCCATGATTTGTCTCCTCATTTCAAGGTCCCCCTCAAGTTTTTGATCTGGTGGGCGATAGAATACCCCAACAATCACATCACTCTTTGGACCTGGTAGTTTAACCCACAGTGATTCTATGGCGGAGTCAGACCCTCTGTCAATCTCCATTCTGCTGGATTTTACCCCCTCTTTGACATAGATGGCCACTCCTCCTCCAACCCGCCCCTCTCTATCCCTTCTAAAGAGTTTATAGCCCGGGATTGCTGTATCCCACTGGTTCTCCACATTCCACCAGGTTTCTGTTATGGCTATTATATCTATGTTATCCCTAGCTGCCAAATGTTCAAGTTCTCCGATCTTTGCTCGGAGGCTTCGAGCATTGGCGTAGAAGCACCTGTACAGTGGGTCCCACAACAACAGCTGCTGCCTTGTTCTCTCCCCCAGCTTTTATTTTCAGTAGACAAACTATCACATTCCATTATTCACCCAGTGCTAATACCTGCTTTGTCATCTCTATGTGATTCTCTACCCTCTCCAACCTCATTCCCCGCAGATGAGGTGTTCCGAACCGGATGCCACTCAGCTCCTGTCGGCTTTCCCCCAGTTATCAGTTTAAAAGCTGCTCTGCAGCCTTTTTGAGGTTGAGTGCCAGCAATCCGGTCCCATCATGATTCAAGCGCAACCCATCCCTCCTGAACAGGTTTGTCTTGTCCCAAAATGTTCTCCAGTCCCAAAATGTTCTCCAGTCCCAAAATGTTCTCCAGTCCCAAAATGTTCTCCATGGAGTTTTCTTGGCAGGAATACTGGAGTGGCCTGCCAGTTCCTATTCCAGGCACCTACAGCATCTGTTATTCCCTGGTGGTCTCCCATCCAAGTACTAACCAGGGCCGACCCTGCTTAGCTTCCGAAATCAAGTGAGATCGGATGTGCTTAGGGCATCTAGGCAGCTCACGTCTTTGCTTACGAAGTGCTTAATGCATTAGCCATTTTCTGTGGGGGTTATCAGGGATATAAGCATAGGAGCCTGACCCCCCCCCTGCACCACCATGGCTGCAACACCCAAGGAAATCCAGCCAGGACCCTCCTTCCTGAGGGCTTGTTTAGCATCACCTGCTCTTTGCAGGCTCACTCGATGTCTTTATTGGCCACCTGCCGCCGTAATCGCCTCCTGATAGTGATTAATTGAGAAAATATTTTCGCCCGCATTTCCATTAATCTGCATTCGGGGAATTAATCTTGCGGGGCGACCTTTGAGAGGTGTTAATTGCCATTCCACATGCGAATCTATCAAAAAGTTTGGGAGAGGCCAACGCACCACCGCGCAACAAGGGCTCCAATGGGATTATCCTGGCCTGGGAACCGGATCAGCATTCTGCCCGTCGGGTGCAGAATGAAAAGGCTTCAGGATGAGGCCCACATCTGCTACTTTAGGAAGGGATAGAGGAAGCCCTTCTTGTTTTACTTTTGATGCTGATCTGCGGAACTCCCTGCCACAGGAGGTGGTGATGGCTCCTGGCCTCGATGCCTTTAAAAGGGGATTTCCTGGAGGGAAAGTCAATTGCAGGTGATGAGCCATGATGGGAAGACCTGTTCCCTCCAGGCTTAAAAGGAGGGTCCCTCAAAATGCCAGAGGCAGGGGAGGGGCACCAGGAGACAGAGATCTAGTGGTCCCAGGTGCTCTCAGAGAAAGGCCTTCCCAAGGGGCATCCACACCCATAACAGGCTCATTGAGGGAGACACAGTCCCCAAGGTAGTGGGGGCCAAACAGTATGTTGATTGTAATGATGATGTGATATGTTGTGAACCTCCCAGAGTGTGTGCACAGTAATGGGATGTTATGTAGCACATATATATTATTATTAATCAAGTTGAAATAACAAATAAGTAAGCATGCAAGCAAGTAAGTAAGTAAGTACAGTGGTACCTTGGATAACAACTTTAATTTGTTCTCCGAGGTTAGTCGTTATCTGAAACACGTCATTATCTGAAATGCGGTTTCCCATAGGAATGAATGGGAAACCGATTAATCCGTTCCGGAGCCTAGGAAAAAGGCACAGACACCTGGTTTTTGCTCAAAACTCTTTATAAAGGGCACTTTAAAGGTACAGATGCAATGCCACCCAGGATAACTCTTTTTTACTGATGCATGCTGGAAATTCGTTATCCGAGGCAGCCCATACAGAAAATTCGTTATCGAAGGCAGACCTATACCTAAAGCAAGCAAGCAAGCAAGCAAGCAAGCAAGTAAGTAAGTAAGTAAGTAAGGGTGTTTATACACGACCCCTAAACTCCGGGGCAAATGGCTCCCAGCTCCGGAGCTTAAAAATGTTTACCCACCAGCTCCGGAGTTTACAGGAAATTAGGTGTGACCACGCCCACTTTATCGTGTCCCAGCGCACCTTTCAAGTACCTGCTCTTCTGTCCTGAAAATTCCTTGATGCGGTGTAAAGATAGTGAGTGCGGGGCTCTCCTCCCTTCTGTTTGTTGGTTTTTTTGGCTCCCGCCCCTTTAAGAGCTACTTTACAGAGACTGGAATCTTGCCGGCAAGAGCGAGAGCCAGAACGGAGGTGAGGCAGGATCTTTTCTTCCTTTTTTTCTCCCTCCCCTCACACAGCCAGCAGCCAGGAAGTGCAGAGGGGTGTGGACACAGGAAGAGCGACAAGCCCCTAAGATCTCTGGTCCAAATTTAAGTGGCCAGCGGATCTTAGGGGTCATGTAAAAGCGCCCTAAGTAAGAAAGTAAAACCAGAGGGAAATGTCACACATAAGATGAAACAGGCACAAATCAGCTCCAATATTTGGACAGAGAAGGCAGAGCATATCTTGGCCAGCGGACTTGTGTGCTGATGATTCCCCAGAGTTGCTCTAGCAAACTCAGCACAAGCACGGGGAGGAGAATGGTGTGTGTGTGTGTGTGTGTGTGTGTGTGTGTGTGTGTGTGTGTGTGTGTGTGTGTGTGTGTGTGTGTGTGTGTGTGTGTGTGTGTGCATCAACCACATTACACATTGCTGCCTTCGTACCCAGAACTGCATTGCATCCCTGCCCCTACACAGGCCTGTTCTTTCAGTTCCGTGTCTCCGGCAGGCCAGAGGGCGCCTGGGGCAGAGGGAAGGGCGAGCGTGCCCCGTGTCCAGGTAGCCTGCCCTTGGCCAAGGAAGGACGCCCGACCATTGTCTGCAGAGCTGTTTCAAGCCCCACCAGCCCCTCCGCTGGAAGAGGGCTTGTCTTTGGTGTTCCTGATGTCTGGGAAATCACTTCCAGCTGGTTGGTAAAAAAAAAAGGAAGGGGGAAGAGAGAAACGGGGCTGAAAAGGAAAATGCTGCATCACTTTAAAGATGAAAATGTTTGTTTTGTTGCCAGATTTCAGGAAATCAAAGCCCAGTTCTTCAGACACCACTGGTGAGGATTTTGACCCGTGAAATCTCACATGGAAATGAATGTGTTGGTCTTTGAAGTGCCACAAAATGTATCTCCCTCCCTCCCTCCCTCTGTCTCTGTTTCTCCTTTCTTTCTTTCTTTCTTTCTTTCTTTCTTTCTTTCTTTCTTTCTTTCTTTCTTTCTTTCTTTCTTTCTTTCTTTTTTTCTTTCTTTCTTTCTTCTCCTCTCTCCCTCCCTCTTTCTTTCTTTCTCTTTCTTTCTTTCTTTCTTTCTTTCTTTCTTCTCCTCTCTCCCTCCCTCCCTCCCCTTTCTTTCTTTCTTTCTTTCTTTCTTCTCCTCCCCACTCTTTCTTTCTTTCTTTCTTTCTTTCTTTCTTTCTTTCTTTCTTTCTTTCTTTCTTTCTTTCTTTCTTTCTTTCTTTCTTTCTTTCTTTCTTTCTTTCTTTCTTTCTTTCTTTCTTCTCCTCTCTCCCTCCCTCCCTCCCCTCCCTCCCTCCCTTCCTTCCTTCCTTCCTTCCTTTCTTTCTTTCTTCTCCTCTCTCCCCCCTTTCTTTCTTTCTTTCTTTCTTTCTTTCTTTCTTTCTTTCTTTCTTTCTTTCTTTCTTTCTTTCTTTCTTTCTTTCTTTCTTTCTTTCTTTCTTTCTCTCAGCTAGATCCCTGCTTCCTGATGCCACTCCCCTGCCACTTAGCACTTGGAGGGACCCTCTTTTTAAGCCTGGAGAAGGTATGGATCCTCTTGGCAGGTTTCGTGAGGCATGGGGAAACTGCAGGCTACATATTGGAGAAGATGGACGAATCCAAGGGTTGAGGGAGCAAATGCTTGCCTACATTCCCTGGGCAGCCAGGGCAGGGGGGCACTCCTTTTTAATGAAACTGTGCACATTTCAGTCAACACAGTGCATATATCTCAGATTCTGGGATGCAAATGGCACCAGAGTCTCTTTCCAAGTGCAAGTTGGTTCTGCAGGCTCGGGAAACTGCTCCAGTTTTGATTTAATAAGCGTCCTGGGGGTCTGGAGGAGAAGGGGGGGGGCTGAGGGTGGTGGCCCCAAGGCAGGGTGGATCTTTGTGCCCTCTTTTCCTTGGCCAGCAGGTTAGACCTCTCTTCGGCCCCCTTGCTGTTTGAAAGGATGTCATATTATTGAAGAGGGAACAGGTTTGTTTTCCATGGCTTCAGAGACGAGGACTCGGGGCAATGGTTTCAAACTACAGGAAAAGAGATTCCATTTGAACATTAGGAAGAACTTTTTGACGGTTAGAGCTGTCTGGAAGTGGAAGATGCTGCCCCAAAGGAGGGTGGTGGAGTCTCCTTCTTTGGAGGCTTTTAAGCAGAGGCTGGATGGCCATCTGTCGGAAATACTGTGATGGGGGTTCCTGCATGGCAGGGGGCTGGACTGGATGGCCCTTGAGAGGTCTCTTCCAACTCTAGGATTCTATGATTCTATGATTCTATGAACCAGGGAGAGAAGGCCATGGGGAAACCCATGGGCTGCTCCTGAAGGCCCCCTGCTGCCCAGAAGAAAAGGCTGTCTTAGGGAAGACAGGGAGCGATGGCGGGGGGGGGGCTTCGGCCGCCCGCCGCACACAAATGCATCCGCTCGGTTCACAAGTGCTGGAGGTGGGAGACAAAGTCCTGCCCTGTCCTTCCTGATCAGAGTCATGTTGGCGCGTGGAGCTGCAACGCAGGCCTGCCAGCACAGTTCCGAGTGGCGGCGGGTGGGTGGGGGAAACAGCTCTTTTCCCTGAGCAGGTGGGACCAGCCTGTGTCGCCGGAGGACATGCCAAGCCACAGTCTTGCACATGGCTGTCAAAGCCGGGCTCCCGAGTGTCTCTTGCTGCCCCCATGACCCTGCCAGCGCCCCCGCTTTGGGCAGCTGCCAGCCTCTCTTTGCGCTCTTCCCAGCAACCGAAAACTCCACACGGGCAGCAAAGGGGAGCCTCGGTGGCTTGCTTCCAGATGGACAAATGGAGAGCAGGAGGGAAGGGGGAGCTTGGTAGCCAAAGGCCGGGGCTGGTGGCCAGAGTTTGGCACCTCCTGCTGTTCCCAGCCCAGGGATTTATAACTTTGGATTTGTTTGGAACACAGAGGTCAGGGCTGGAACCTCTGGCTGGAGGGAGGCTGGTGGACACATTGGTGGCTTCCCTTCGAGAGTCTGCACCAGTCCTGCGGCTCCCAGATATCCACTCAAATTAAGGGATGGGAGAGAGAGAACAGACTAAAGAAAATATTTTTTTTTCACCCAGCGGGTTGTTAGTCTGTGGAACTCCCTGCCACAAGATGTGGTGATGGCATCTGGCCTGGTTGCCTTCAAAAGGGGATTGAACAGATTCCTGGAGGAAAAGTCCATCCCAGGTGACAAACCATGAGGGAGATGTGTCATCTCTAGGCTTAAAACCAGGGTACTTCAAGGGCCAGATGCAGGGGAGTGGTATCAGGAGACAGAGATCTAGTCTTGTGCGCTCCCAGAAGCATTTGGTGGGGCCCCTGGGATATACAGGAAGCTGGACTAGATGGGCCTTTGACCTGATCCAGCAGGGCTCTTCGTATGTTCTTATGTTCTCCCTATGGGAAGTTGAGACAAACCCACACGTGGAAAGGCAGGTGGGGGGTGGGTGCACCGCAGCCAACATGCAAAGATGCTCAGGCATTTCAATCTTTTATTTTTCCCTCCCCAAATGGGCGGTGTGCTCTGTGGAGTGAATCAGAGGAACAGCAGAGGTTTGATCATGGTTGTTTTTCAGAACGGAAGCGAGCATCTACGTGGGGCATTGGACTCTCTTTTGGCAAGGGAGGGGGATTGGGTCCGGAAATTTTTTTTTCTGCCCTCTTTGCTCTTTTCCCTCTGACAGGACCGGTTTTGCAGGGAGGCTGGCTCGCGAGCAGGAGCCGGTCGGCCAGAAAGAGACGCCTGGCGAAATCGGACCAGGCAGCTGCCTTCCAGCATCTCTGGGTATTGATTTGCTGCCTGAGCGAGGAACCCTGGCAAGGGCCGGGTTTGTAGGGAAAGTGTCGACACTGGGCCTTCAGGCTGGGATGCTATTACCCCAGAAATAACCGCATCGATTGGATGGATGGATACAACGTGGCAAGCGTTCTCTGTGTCTCCATTATAAAACAGAAGAGAGAGCAGGTGTTTGGATTCAAGCTTCCCCGCCTCTGCCCTTTCCTCTTTCTTGGGGCAGAGCATGCAAGATTAATTTGGAGAGTGAGAAAAGTGTGTGTGTGTGTGTGTGTGTGTGTGTGTGTGTGTGTGTGTGTGTGTGTGTGTGTGTGTGTGTGTGTGTGTGTGTGTGTGTGTAGGGGGGGTGTTCAGGTTTGGCTGATCCATCCATCAGAAAGCTCTAACAGACGTGGTTCTCCACCTGTGGGTCCCCACCCAGATGTTCCTGGACTGCCGCTCCCAGAAATCCTGGCCAGCTCAGCTAGTGGTGAAGACTTTTGGGAATGGCAGTCCAGGAACCGCTGGGTGGGGACCCCCAGGTTGAGAACCACTGCTCTAACAGAACCACCAAGCTCCTCTAGCCGTAGAGGGGATGACTCATGAGAATGTAGTCTTCAAGGGAAGTCTCATTGGTAGTCTAGTTTTCCTTTTACTTCTCCTCTTAGCCTAGAGCAGTGCTGTCCAAACTTTGGCCCGCCAGGTGTTTGGGACCACAACTCCCATAGTCCTTTGTCATTGGCAATACAGACTTGGAATTCTGGGAGTGGTGGTCCAAAACATCTGGAGGGCCAAGGTTTGGACACCCCTGGCCTAGAGAACTCTCTGCCACCAATGGAGAGAAAAAATATATCTTCTAAAACAAGCATGTCCAAACTTTGGCCCTCCAGATATTTTGGACCACAACTCCCAGAATTCTAAGCTTAGCTTGCCAATGACAAAGGACTGTGGGAGTTGTGGTCCAAAACATCTGGAGGGCTGAAGTTTGGGCATGCCTGTTTTAAAACGTTTCTTTTCTACACACAAGGGGAAGCCATATTTCCTGTCCCAGCTGGGGCACCCTTCCCAAGATCAAGATATCATCCTACAAGTCTGCCCATGGGGTTTCAATCATCCCTGAGTTCAGGATGCATAATAAGGAGCTCCAGTTATAGGAAACCAGATTTCAGCTGAATATCAGGGTTGGGGGGGGCATCCTAAGTGTTAGAGCAGTATGACAATGGAACTTTTGACCTTGAGGGGTGGTGAGTGCTCCACTGCTGGAGGTCTTCAAGAGAAAAAATGGACGGCTAATTTTTGATTTGATTTGATTTGGATTCCTGGCTCGATGGCCTTGGAGGCCCCTTCCAACTTAATGATTCTAACCTCCTTTTGAGGGAGGTGTTTGACATGTTCCTGGGGAGGTCTTGCATCTCCAAAAGGAGATGATGATGATGATGGTGGTGGTGGTGGTGGTGACAACAGAGGCTGTACTGCGGGCCTCACTTCTCTGTGGCTATTTGTTTATTTACTTATTTATTTATTTTTATGCTTATTAACCACCCAATTTTCCCTCAGGAACTCTGGGCGGTGTACAATAGATTGCAGCAACAACCTGCCCAAACACAACACACACACACACACACACACACAGATGTACAATCAGCAATCTCCCAAACATTCCCTGAAGAGCCAGGTCTTTCATGCTCTCCTAAAAGTCATCAGGGACTCTGCCAGCCTGATCTCCATGGGCCATTTGTTCCAAAGTGCTGGGCCAACCACCGAGAAGGCCTGATTAGGTGTCGAAACCCTTCGGTCCTCCCTCGGCGTGGCCACCCAGAGCGAAAAGGCATGCAAAGCTCTGGTAAGACGGGACAAAGCAGACCTCTGCGAGAGATGTTCCGCCAGATAGTCGGGTCCCAAGCCATGAAGGGTTCTGCTTGTATAGATCCAGCCCACCGCCATTGTTCAACCTTGCACAGATATAGGATGGGAGATGCCTGGCTAGAAAATAGTACCTGTGAAAGGGATCTGGGAGTCTAGGAGGACCACAAATTGAACATGAGTCAGCAGTGTGATGCGGCAGCCAAGAAAGCCAATGCGATTCTTGGTTGCATCAACAGAAGCATTATGTCTAGATCTAGGGAAGTGATAGTACCACTCTTATTCTGCTCTGGTCAGACCTCATCTGGAGTACTGTGTCCACTTCTGTGCGCCTCAATTTAAAAAGGATGTTGACAACCTCGAGCGGGTGCAGAGGAGGGCCACCAAGATGATTGAGGGTCTGGAAGAAATGTCTTATGAGGAATGGCTTAGGAAACTGGGAATGTTTAGCCTTTCAAAAAGAAGACTGAGAGGGGATATGAAAGCTATGTTTAAATATTTGAAAGGATGTCATATTGAAGAGGGAACAGGTTTGTCTTCCATGGCTTCAGAGACGAGGACTCGGGGCAATGGTTTCAAACTACAGGAAAAGAGATTCCATTAGGAAGAATTTCATGACAGTTATTGCTGTTCGGCAGTGAAATATGCTGCCACAAAGGAGGGTGGTGGAGTTTACCTGTTCTGGTGTTTCTTGTCACCAGGGTGACTCAGTTGGGGACCTTCACTTCTCTGGTGGCTGACCTTCCAGGAGGTTGGTCACATCTTACCTGCCATGTTAGGAAGGGGTATTATCTTGCAGTCCTCCTAAGTCTGCAAAAACCGGGGTACTTCACGGACCAGATGCAGGGGAGAGTGGTATCAGGAGACAGATATCTAGTCTCGTGCGCTCCCAGATGCATCTGGTGGGGCCACTGTGAGATCCAGGAAGCTGGACTAGATGGGCCGTTGGCCTGATCCAGCAGGGCTCTTCTTATGTTCTTATGTTCTTAAGAGCGAGAAAGAGGACTGTCTGTTCTCCAAAGGGAGTGAAATAGCACACAACAGCCCTCCACCCCGTCATGGTTCCATCCCGACTCAATACACCACAGAGGGTGGTGGAGTCTCCTTCCTTGGAGGCTTTTAAGCAGAGGCTGGATGGCCGTCAGTCGGGAGCACTGTGATGGGGGTTCCTGCATGGCAGGGGGTTGGAATGGATGGCCCTTGAGGTCTCTTCCACCTCTGTGATTCTATGCCCTTGCTAGATACCATACCTTTTTTTTTTCAAAAAAGAGAAGATGGATGGTCAATCTTTTAAATAAACAGCTGAACAACTGGGGAACGGAAGGCCTCTTTCCTTGGTAGAGCAGACAATGCTTCACCTGGGATGGCCACCACTCAGCAGATGCTGACTTTCAGCCTAATTCCATTTTTTCTTTCTTTTTTCGCCTAGCTCAGCAGTCTCTGTGTCACAAACTATTATGTTGCCCCAGACAACTCTTGCCGAAACTAAGCAATAATTTACAGGATTTTAGCGATAAGGTTGGCCCAGCAGACAAGAGCGAGGGCTATGGAGCCGGGCCATTTTTCACCGAGGGTGGGGGTGGGCAGAATCGACCTGGTGCCGTATATCTTATGGGGAGCAAACCCTCCAAAAGCCATTTTTCTCTCCCATGAAAATGAGCTTTTTTGTCAGTTTTGATAAAAAAATAATACAAGCCAAAATGTCAACCTTTTTTTCATGGCGCGTTGAATGTCAAGGAAGTGTCGCTCACCTCCCTGTGTGCTCCTGCTGGGACACTTAGAACATAAGAACCTAAGAAGAGCCCTGCTGGATCAGGCCAATGGCCCATCTAGTCCAGCTTCCTGTATCTCACAGTGGCTCCAACAAATGTGAACGGGAGTGCATGAGACTAGATCTGTGTCTCCTGATCCCACTCCCCTGCAGCTGGCCCTTGAAGGACCCGGTTTTAAGCCTGGAGATGACATATCTCCATCATGGTTTGTAACATGTGATGGACTTCTCCTCCAGGAATCTGTCCAATCCCCTTTTGAAGGCATCCAGGCCAGATGCCATCCCCACATCCTGTGGCAGGGAGTTCCACAGACTAACAATGTGCTGGGTGAAAAAATATTTTCTTTTGTCTGTTCTTACTCTGTTCTTACTTGGTTAAATTTGCTCCCGACACGTTGGGGAGATGAAGTCCACCCCTAGTTGGGTTGAGTTGGGTTGAGAAGGAGGCACAATTGATGAGTCAGTGGCCAGCAGTGTAAACTTGGTCTCTCCGCCTCCACCTCCGCTTGCTCAGAGAGCCATCTTTAAAGGCTTACTTACAGTTTCGACTGGCTGCCAGGGCCGGTGAGCGATTGGGGAAGGCGAGGAGGTTTTTAAATTGGAATGGAAAGATTTAACGCCAGCGCCGACAATAATTTGCTTTTAGCTGTATAAATAGCGTTCTGAGTAGGGGGAACGCGTCCAAAGGATACTTGAAGGTCGGGCCGAGCATGTTTGGAACGTGAAGTAGAGGCTGGGATGGAGGGGAATAAAGCGGGAAGTAGCATCCCGGCCCAATCTGGGTGGATCAGGTCAAGAGGCAGGAGGCAGGAGCCACTGGCCCGGAAGGGGGGGCAGATTTTACCTACTCTCCCAGCTGTGCTTTTACCCCAAAGCTGGAAACTGATGCTCCCTGTCTGTGAGGTTTACATCTTCCTGGTACCTCAGGCTCCCCGCTTCGTACCAATTGAGGTTTGGGGAGGCAGAGTCCATCCATCCTGACACCTCTTTATTGAGGCCTGAAAGCATCATTGTAACTGACTGTGCCAAGACTTGATATTTGGGGGTGGGGGGTATTGGTTCCCCACCAGCCTGCTACAGCTGTGAGCTGTTGAAGAGGGAGCACCTTCAGTGTGATGCTTAGGCCTGTTGTTGTTGTTGTTGTTGTTGTTGTTGTTGTTGTTGGTTGCACCTTCAGTGTGATGCTTAGGCCTGTTGTTGTTGTTGTTGTTGTTGTTGTTGTTGTTGTTGTTGTTGTTGTTGTTGTTCAGTCATGTCCAACTCTTCGTGACCCCATGGACCAGAGCTCACCAGGCCTTCCTATCTTCCACTGCCTCCCGGATCTTGGTCAAATCCATGTTGGTTGCATCGATCACCTCGTCCCACCATCTCATTCTCTGCCGTCCTCTTTTCCTTTTGCCTTCCATCTTTCCCAACATCAGGGATTTTTCCAAGGACTCCTCTCTCTTCATGAGGTGGCCAAAGTCCTGGAGCCTCAGCTTCAAAATCTGTCCTTCCAGTGAACATTCAGGGTTGATTTCTTCCAGGATGGATAGGTTTGATCTCCTTGCAGTCCAGGGGACTCTCAAGACTCTCCTCCAGCACCACAGCTCAAAAGCATTGATTCTGCGGCGATCAGCCTTCTTTATAGTCCAGCTCTCACTTCCATACATCACTACTGGAAAAACCATAGCTTTAACCATCCTGACCTTAGTTGGCAAAGTGATGTCTCTGCTCTTTAGGATGCTCTCTAGGTTTGCCATTGCTTTCCTCCCAAGAAGCAGGCATCTTTTTTTTTCGTTGCTGCAGTCGCCATCTGCAGTGATCAAGGAGCCCAAGAAAATAAACCCTGTCATTGCCTCCATTTCTATGCTCTTCCTTTGCCTGGGAAGGAGTCTGGAATCTAGGAAGTGTTGGTCTCCCCCAAACTAACCTCTCTCCCCACGTCAACAGCTCAACAGCTCCCAGGACTTGCCGGCTGTGATCTGACCACGTCTGACAGATGTGCGGTGTGCAAGAGCCGTCAAACATCCACCACCCCTGACGCGTGGGATGTCAGTGCGAGATGATGTTTCAGGCTGCTCTGGGCTGAACGCGGGCGTTTGTCTGTCTCTGTGCGACACTTGGCCTTAGCCCAAAGGCTACAATGCGATTTGGCTGTGCCAAGAGCCAAACTCTCGGGCACTTTGCCTGGCATACGCCCTGTGCAATGTGGATGGCATTTCGGTTGACGGAAGGACCATGACAGGCAGAAGCATCTTCCACTTGGCTAGGGTCCTGGGCAGCAAACACAAATCCAAAACCACTAAGACGAGAATGAGCTTCTCAACATGGCGCTCTCTTATCAGAGTGTGTGTTTGCCTTTTACTATGGACTCTGCTGCTTATTTGGAAGAGAGCTGTAAAAGCCCCCTTCATTTCATCACTAAAACTTTAATTTCTTTTGCAAACCTACCCTTTTATCAAACCTTTATCAAGATGGACTTCCACCTGCATTTGGGCAAGGGACACCGATCTGAGACACCGCAATCCACCCAAAAACCAAAATAGGGGGAATCATTGTGTTTTTAAATAGATTCAGACCGTGAACTCCCAAATGACAAGGTTTGGCATAAAAGGTTGATCCTAGGACCACTCTGGGAATTTGAAATGCCTCTCGAACAGTGGTGGCGAACTTTGGGCACTCCAGATGATTTGGACCACAACTCCCACAGTCCTTTGTCAATGGCAATCTAGGCTCATAATCCTGGGAGTTGTGGTCCAAAACATCTGGACTGCCGAAGGACCGCCACCACTGCTCTAGAATGTTGCTCTTCCACTAGCATATGATTTAATTATCCCCCAAACATCTGGATGGATCCTCTATGTCAGGCATGTCCAAACTTTGGCCCTCCAGATGTTTTGGACCACAACTCCCATCGTCCTTTGCCATTGGAAATACAGGCTTAGAATTCTGGGAGTTGTGGCCCAAAACATCGGGAGGGCCCAAGTTTGAGCAAACTTGCTCTATGTGAAGGAGGCAAACGTGGTTATTTTTCCTTCCCCAGGAATGATTGCACAGGCATTTCACATTAGGACTGCAGCATTAGAAAGGATAAGGTCACTGCTTTAGGAGAGGAAGTATAATTTCTTAGTTACTTTGGCACTCTTTGGCACATACACATGATCTACACAACACAGGGAGGCTTCTTCTCATTGAGGTGCGTATCGGTGGCTCCTGGCCGAGAGACAAAGCTACAAAGAGGTTATGCAGCTTCCGTGTGGCCCGTACACCACCTGGCACCATGCTGGTCCATGCTTTAGGCCTGGTTTAAGAAATCGTCATACCTGTCTTCCCAGGTATAAGGATTTTTGACTCTTGTCACAAGGCTGTGAGAATTGTGTGAGCTTCTGGCAAGGAAGGGGCTAGGATGGGGGGGGAGAGCGAGCGAGCGAGCCAGAGCGAAGGATCGTACAGCACGCTAAGTCATAGGGAAATATGGCCGTGATGCGGAGATCTATTTCATATTTATTCTCCTTTTTGCGAGCATTATAAAAGGCCCATAATGGGGATGTTGCGAATTAGACAAGTGTTTTCCTCCTAGTCTGACAATAAAATAATTTAAAAAAAAAATACATCCGAGCCGAGCTGGAAATCCTAATGTAAGGAAAAATAATGTCGGAGCTGCTCTGTGACAGGAGTTAATGAAGATTTTACTAGAAGGTTTTCATCATATCAGCAGGAGGAGGCCGGGGGGAAGGGGAGGACGAAAGGTAGCAGGAAAGAGAATTAGAAGAAAGCTAGGCTTAGATATACACTTGGAGCTGTGGAGATACTGGAAGGTTTCCCTCTTGGCCTCTAAAATAGAAGCAAATCTCTCCTTCCTTCCTTCCTTCTTTCGGTTTTATCCAATATCAGCTCCTTCCTTCCTTCCTTCCTTCTATCCATCATCTCTTCCTTCCTTCCTTCATCCCCCCCTCTCTCTCTCTCTCTCTCACACACACACACACACACACACACACAGAGAGAGAGAGAGAGAGAGAGAGAGAGAGAGAGAGAGAGAGAGCAAGAGAGAGGCTGTACTCAGATCACCTTCCAACTGAATATTATCTGCATATATTTCCATGTTGGGGTGCTTAATGTTTTCCCATTCTGCAAGAGAGGTCCTGGCAAGCTGAGGGCAGAAGTTGGCCCTTCACCTCCATGCCATGTGGTGTCTGCTGATGCTTCCAGTGGTGGGAGATGTTTATCCTTAGCCTGTGAGGTTGGGCCTCTCCTTCAACACCCTCCCTCCCTCCGTCCCTCCCTCCCTTCCTTCCGAACCAATGTTTGTTGCCTCTTCGAGCTTAGACTAGGGGTGAGCACAAAACAGAAAAATTGAGTTTCGTTTTATTTTGTCTTGAAATGAATTTCTCTGAAAATAATTGTAACAAAACGAAACAACAAAATGATTTGTTAGTCTATAGAATGGCTCTTCTGGGTCCCAGAGGCACCAAATTTGGTGGGTAAGGAAGCCATTTTACAGAGTAAAAAACAGTTTCATTTTCAAAGAGAAAAAGAAGTTTTGTTTTGTTTCATTTCTCTAAAGAAATGAAACAACAAAATGATTTGTTAGTCTATAGAATGGCTCTTCGTCCCAGAGTAACATTTTGAAAGCTTTCAAACAATGACAAAACAGTGTGTCATTTTTTGTAAGGTACCTATCTCTAGCTTAAACTTTTACTTCTGCCCTTCTGCTCACAAGCCATCTCTGTTCGGACCTTACGTTGCCTGGATGTGACTATTCGTTCCACCTGGATCCTTCATCAACAGCATTCCATGATATTTCGGAGAAGTCGAGAATCAAAAGGCGAATGGTATCTCTGTTGGCGCACTAGATGGCTAGTTAACTCAGTGGGTTGGGGACTTGGTTTAGGAGCCAAGGGTCAAGAGCATGATTCGTCACTGTCTCTCCCAGGAGAGCAGCCAACCTGGGGAGCCTTGGGCAAAATGGCATGGTGGTCCTAGAACACTGTTGGCGAACCTATGGCATGGGTGCCAAAGGTGGCACTCGGAGCCCTTTCGGTGGGCACCCAACTTTGCCCTTTCACAGCCACCTGGATTCAGGTTAAATGGCTGTCTTGGCACTTTGCGAAAAATTACTGGGTTTTGAATCGCAGTTTAGGCACTCGGTCTCTAAAACGTTCGCCATCACTGTCCTAGAACATTCCTGGATGGGAACAGAAGACCACTGTGGGGTACTTGAAAAAAGGGCTGTCCAAACTCCAAATCGGCATGTTGTTGTCGTTGCAACTGGTTGTGTTTTTTGTAGGGAGAAGCTTGTTGGTTTGTACCCAAAAGGGCATGAATCAGATTCCTGGAACAAAAAACCCTAGATTCCTGAGAAAATTCACATTGACTGGCTGCCTGAATGGGTTTTTTTTTTAAATGATGATTATGCTGTGCTGCTTTGAATGTGTTTTTGGCATTGCTTTTGTTTACTGTTTTCTAAAGCGGTGTTTGTTCGATCCTCTTGTAAATATTTGTCTACTTAACTGTTTTCAGCTTTAAATGTTGTCTTTTAATGATGTGACCTACCTTTGTCTGCTCCTTGTTTTTAGAATCACAGAAGTGCTCATTTTGGCCCTGGAATAGGAGGTAGCATGAGTCTGACCCCCCCCCGCCGCCACCACCACCCCTGTTCAGTGCTTTGAACATGGCCTTTTAATGTGTAGACTCATTGTGTTTAGCTTTGAATGTTGTCCTTGGATGATGTAAGCTATGTTGGGTCCTTTTAAAGGAGTAAGGCAGTGTAAAAAATATTTTAAATACATAAATATTAAAGATGGGCACGAAATGAACAATTTTTCGTTTCCGTTTTCGTTTTTTCATTTTGCTACGTAACAAAACAACAAACGAATTTTGTCTCTAAAATGAAACGAAACAAACAGAAACACAGGAAATTTTGTCGTGCGTTTCGTTTCCGTTACTGCAATATGAGTGAATTGCTTAAAATCCTTAAAAAATCACAAAAATTGAAATAAATGGTAACAAAATGGTAACAAAACGAATGAAAATGAAAACAAATTTTTTTGCAAAAATTCACAAAAAATGAAAACGAACCAAAACGGACCCTCCAAACGACAAACGACAAACAAAATGCCATTTTTTTAATTTGTGCCCATCTCTAATAAATATGGTTTTGAGTGACAAATACCTAGGGTGGTGCAGTGGCCAGAGTAATTAGTATTCAGGAGACCTGGGTTCCAATTCCTGCTCAGTCACCACCAAAACTTACTGGGAGGTTCGGGTGGTAGTGGGAAAATTATCCCTTTAATATCTCACCTACTTGGCAGCCCCCAATAGAGCAACTATAAGTTGGACAGGATGGGACAGGTTGTAACTAACACATTCAATTTGTTTGTTCGATTGTTGGAAGGAAGGAAGGAAGGGTGGATGGAATGGATGAATGACTGAGCCTCATGGCGCAGTGGTTAAATGCCTGTCCTGCAGGTAAAACTGTGCTCACGACCTGGGGTTCAATCCCAGGTAGCAGGCTCAAGGTTGACTCAGCCTTCCCTCCTTATGAAGTCGGTAAAATGAGTACCCAGCTTGGTGGGCGGGGCAATATGTAGCCTGCATACTGTAATTAAACTGTAAACCACCCAGAGACTACTTGAAGTGGTATGGGGCAGTATATAAGCAGAACAGTTTCTGTGTATAGGAAGGAAGGAAGGAAGGAAGGAAGGGTGGATGGGTGGATGGGTGGATGGGTGGATGGATATCCCTCTCTGTTACACCAATGCACTACTCCTGACCATTGACAATATCATAAAATAAACATATTACAATAAACATATAACAAACAATGAAAAAAGTTAAAATGATTGCAAAATTAAAACCAATGGTACCAAAAGTGCATTATCTTGGTAAGAACAGGGCACAAGGTGTGTCCTCAAGCAGGGCTGTTATGGAACGTCTCCCTGAATAGTGGTCTCTTCAGTTGACTTCTAAAAGTCAACAGGTGCTCCGACAAGAATCATGGTTCCAAACCATGGAGGGCTTTAAGGGGGGAGCATCAAAACCTTGAACCTGATCCAGTAGCCAAGGGGGGAACCAGCAGAGATGAGCCAAAGTTAGGGAGGAGTGCCATCAAATTGGCTTCTACTGGCCAATTCAAGGGGTGAAACTTGACCACCATTCAAGGGTTGACGCTGCCACTTTGTTGGTTCCAGTTCTGCCCAACGTAGCTTCTTCCTGGGTCTTTTCTAAGACTTCCGTCCCTGTACCGGCACTTAAGTTCCATGCTGGGACTAACAAAAAATTGCTGTTTGCAGCAAAACCAAGTGGGTGGGTGAAATCTGTGACCTCCACCAGTCAGAGGGTTCAAATTCATTCATGATTATGTAGGGGATGTGTGTGCATGGTCAGCTGCTTCTCTCTCTCTCTGCCCATCCCCCTTGAGGTCTGTCTCCTTGCGCAACCCTCAAATGAACCGAACCGTACCCCGGGCTGGATCCAGATTATGTTTTGCCTCTGGGAATTGGGTCTTGAGTAAAGCCGAGCTGGTGTCCATTGGCAGCGAGATGGCGGTGCTGCCCGCTTCGTCAGGCGTATCGCTGAGCTGCCTCATCAGTTGCTAATTACCTGGCTCTTCTTGGACTTAATTATTCGTTTTGCTTCTGCCATGATGAATCTGGCTTGTCAGGGCAGGACACGCCAGCGAGCCAAGTGGCTGGAATGAGGTTTGGCCATCCCAGTTCTGGGTGCTGTGAATTTCCATCTGGTTCTGTAGGCTCCCCCTATGCCAGGGGAAGGGATCCCCCATGGCCTCCTCTCTGTGCGCCTGTCAGAGGCAACCCAAAACAAACCCTGCTCGTTCTTTTTTCCATCAATCACGCATGCAAATAAATGCCGGCAGGAGGAAATGTGTGCAATTTTAATTTTCACCTTGCAAAGAAAAAAGCAAAAGAGCAAAGCAAGATTTAACCCAAAGGAGCCTTTCTGCATTGGGTACTTTTGTTCTAAATGTCCAAAGCAAAGCAAAGCAAAGAGTTCTGCTTGTATACCGCATCATACACTTCAAGTAGACTCTGGGCAGTTTACAGTTTAATTACAGTATGCAGGCTACACATTGCCCCTCCATCAAGCTGGGTACTCATTTTTACAGACCTTGGAAGGATGGAAGGCTGAGTGAACCAGGGTACTTCAAGGGCCAGATGCAGGAGAGTGGTATCAGGAGACAGATATCTAGTCTCATGCGCTCCCAAACACATCTGGTGTGGCCGCTGTGAGATACAGGAAGCTGGACTAGATGGGCCTTTGGCCTGATACAGCATGGCTCTTCTTATGTTCTTATGTTCTTATGAACCATGAGCTGGCTACCGGGGATTGAACCCCAGGTAGTGAGCACAGTTTTAGCTGCAGGACAGGCATTTAACCATTGCACCACAGAGCTCCAGGGCAATATATATACATCCAGCCCTGGCTGGGAATCAGAGATGTGCTGCTTAGGCCCACCCTTGAAGCTTTGGGGTTGAGCAGAATGGGAACCCTCATCTCATCTGCCTGAGTCCAGCACTTGAAGCATTGCCATGTGCTTGCCTGGCAAAGCTTAGCTCCCTGGTCCATGTGCTACACTCCAGATGCTGAAAATATGCCATCTGTTTTTAAAGGGCCGGGGTTTTTTTGGAGGGGGGGTTTGTCATCTGCAACCCAGATGTCCCTGCCTTCTGCACCCACCTGTTTGTCCCAACACTGGAAGCCTTCAAGAGAAATCTGGGCAACCCCTGGCAGATCTCTTTTGATTGGCATTCCTGCCTGGAGCACGGGGTTGGACTTGATGGCCTTACAGCAGGCATGTCCAAACTTCGACCCTCCAGATGTTTTGGACCACAACTCCTAGAATTCCAAGGCTGCATTTCCAATGGCAAAGTACTATGGGAGTTGTGGTCCAAAACATCTGGAGGGCCAACGTTTGGACAAGCCTGCCTTACAGGTCCCTTCCAACTTCAGTATTCCAGGTTTCTGTGATTTCTGGATTGTGTTGCCCTTCTGAGATTAATTACTTGTAGGAAAGCCCAGCCACACAAGTCACTGCTGATGTCTAAGCAGGAATGCAGAGGATCCAGCTAAGGATGGATGTAAACATACACAGGGCTGTGTTATTTCTGGCTTGGTTTGTCTTCACAGGCAGGGCAAGGCACAAACCCCTCCAATAATTTCTCGGGATGATCCATTCCTTTGAGAGCCCCTGGCAGAGTTGTCTTCCTGACAGGACCAATGTAGAAAATGTCCAGAGGTTTGCTGGGTTTGGGGGTATAATGTCCCACTTTGGGGCAAAATCTGCACAATTGGGCGAATTTCCCCGAACCAGGATGAAATGGGTTTAGGAATCTGAAGCCTCAGAAAGGCCCTTTGCTCGTCTCTTGAGAAAAAGGCAGCCCATGTATGCTTCCTGATTGGCTATACTCCATAAAAGCTAACCAGATTCATTTCAATAGGACTTTTTTTTTTACCCAGCGTGTTGTTAGTCTGTGGAACTCCCTGCCACAGGAGGTGGGGATGGCATCTGGCCTGGTTGCCTTCCAAAGGGGATTGGACAGATTCCTGGAGGAAAAGACCATCCCAGGTGACAAACCACGATGGAGATGTGTCATCTCCAGGCTTAAAACCAGGGTCCTTCAAGGGCCAGATCAGGAGACAGAAATCTAGTCTCGTGTGCTCCCAGAGGGCATCTGGTGGGGCCACTGTGAGATACAGGAAGCTGGACTAGATGGGCCTTTGGCCTGATCAGCAGGGCTCTTCTTATGTTCTTCTTATATTTGTGAATTTCAGAAAAACACAATTCCTCAAAGACATTGTTTTGAGACAGCCCAAGGAAGGAATTTATTTATTCAATCTTTCTTCCACTCCTGAGTCTCCTCTTGGTCCTATCAATATGCCGACCTGATGCTCTTCCATTTTCAAGGAGTCGGTGATCATGACGAGCCCTCGTCACTCTTGTTTGGATTTTCAAACATCTTCAGTCCCTCGGCTACTGTTGACTTAATTTGAAGGATGGGATGATTCTGTTTTTTCTCTCCTGATTAGCAGCGGGAAGTTTTTTTGCTGTGATTACACTTTGATGGCCCTGTGATGTTTGCTGGCTTAATTGCTTCTCGGCGTGGTCGGTTCCTTCTTTTACTGCAAGCGAACAGGAGCTGTCGGGTGGACTTCGCAATTGCGATCTGGCCAGATCCAACCTCTGCTCAGGAGACTCACTTGCAAGCAGGGGCCCTGCTTTATCAGCCTAGGGTCCCTTCGCAATCCAGTTACAATTGTAGAATAGTGAAGATGGAAGAGATGGAACTCCCTGCCACAGGAGGTGGTGATGGCATCTGGCCTGGATGCCTTCAAAAGGGGATGGGACAGAATCCTGGAGGAAAAGTCCATCCCAGGTGACAAACCATGATGGAGATGTGTGTCATCTCCAGGCTTAAAACCAGGGTACTTCAAGGGCCAGATGCAGGGGAGTGGTATCAGGAGACAGACACCTAGTCTTGTGTGCTCCTGGACACATCTGGTGGGGCCACTGTGATATACAGGGAGCTGGACTAGATGGGGCTTTGGCCTGATCCAGCAGGGCTCTTCTTATGTTCTTATGGCCTACAAATCCATCAAGGCCAACACCCCCACTTGGTGAAAGAATACAAATCAAAAAAATAGCTGCCAAGTGGTTGCCCAAATTTCTCTTTGAAGGCCTTCAGCGTCGGAGCATTCACCACCCCTTGAAGTCATTCCTTCCGTTGTCGTACTGATCAAACAGTTAGGATGTTTTTCCCTAAAGCTTGCTCCTTGTAGCTTGAGCCCTTTGTTGCGTTTCCTGCACTCTGGGATGGTCGAGAACAGATCCCTGCCCCTACTCTGTATGACAGCCATTCAGATATTTGAAAAGTGCTACCCGTTCATTTCAGGTAGGTCTTTTATTGGGGAAAGCTTTCCTTAATCTCTAAATGGTGGACCAAAATCCTCTTCTGTTTTAGAAGATGGATCCATGCTATATATCTCTTGGGGGGCCTGTGACGGTCTTGACCTGGAGACCTTGCGTTTGCATCTTTCATCACCAGAAACCTGCTTGATGCCAACCAGTCGGGAAGGTTCAAGAACAGTCTTTGAGCATCCCAGGCATGAATCCCCCATGCTTGCCATTCATAAACCCTTGTTTGGAGAACTGGTTTGTCCTCATCTGGAATCCAGGTTTACTCCGCTGGAAGCACCAGCCCACCACTGGGGGGCTGCTTTTTCGATTCTAGCCTGCATCCATGGATCTTACATCACCCAGAATTGTTTTTATGCTGATGGTTGTCCTGGGAATTCTCTATTGCTCCATCATTCTTTCTGTCTGAGACCCCCCTCTCTCCCTCTCAATCTCTCTCCTCTCTTTCTCTCCCTCTCCCTCTCCCTCTCTCAATCTCTCTCTCTCTCTCTCTCTCTCTCTCTCTCTCTGTGTGTGTGTGTGTGTGTGTGTGTGTGTGTGTGTGTGTGTGTGTGTGTGTGTGTGTGTGTGTGTGTGTGTGTGTGTGTGTGTGTGTGTGTGTGTGTGTGTGTGTGTGTGTGTGTGTGTGTGTGTGTGTGTGTGATACAGAGTACGGGCATCCTCTGTTCTCAGTCATGCCAGGTTGCAGGACAATAAGATCAGACTCAAGCTACAGGAACTCAGATTTAGGCTGAATATCGGGGGGGGGGGGGAGAGAGAAAACTTCTCAACTGTTAGAACAGTATGACAGTGGAAGTAATGAATCATAGAACCATAGAATCCTAGAATCCTAGAGTGGGAAGAGACCTCCAGGGCCATTCAGTCCAACCCCCAGCCATGCAGGAACCCCCATCACAGTCCTCCCGACAGATGGCCATCCAGCCTCTGCTTAAAAACCTCCAAAGAAGGAGACTCCACCAGCCTCCTTTGGGGCAGCATCTTCCACTGCCGAACAGCTCTAACTGTCATGACGTTCTTCCTCATGTTCAAATGGAATCTCTTTTCCTGTAGTTTGAAACCATTGCCCCAAGTCCTAGTCTCTGAAGCCATGGAAAACAGAACTGTTCCCTCTTCAATATGACATCCTTTCAAATATTTAAACATAGCTGTCATGTCCCCTCTCATCCTTCTTTTAGAGAGGCTAAACAGTCCCAGTTCCCTAAGCCATTCCTCATAAGACATTTCTTCCAGAACTTCAACTATCCTGGTGGCCCTCCTCTGGACCTGCTCGAGGTTGTCAACATCTTTTTGAAATTGAGGTGCATAGAACTGGAAATTGAGGCGCACAGAACTGGAAGTGGGGGTGCGCCCAGCCTTAGAGGCATTGCAGAAAAAATTAGGCAGCCATCTGTTAGACCTGCTTTGACTTTGGATTCCTGCCTTGAGCTGGGGTCAGGCTTGATGACCTTAGAGGCACCTTCCCACGCCACGATTCTATGATGGTTGCTCCTCCACTGATGTCCTGTTTTCCTGCAGTGTGCCAGCCTACCCAGGTGCCGGTGGGCATTAGACTGAAAAGAGGCAGAACCCTTCCTAGGGTTTCCAGATATACAGTGGTACCTCGGATAATGACTGCCCTGGATAATGAATTTTTCAGATAACAACTGCAAATTTTCGGGTATAGGACTGCCTCTGATAATGAATTTTCCCTGTGGGCTGCCTCGGATAACGAATCACAATTTCTAGGTATAGGTCTGCCTCGGATAACGAATTTTCTCTATGGGCTGCCTCGGATAACGAATTTCCCTATGGACTGCCTCGGAGAACGAATTTCCAGCATGCATCAGTAAAAAAGAGTTATCCCAGGTGGCATTGCTTCTGTACGTTAAAGTGCCCTTTATAAAGAGTTTTGAGCAAAAAACCAGGTGTCTGTGCCTTTTTCCTAGGCTCTGGAACGGATTGATTGGTTTTCCATTCATTCCTATGGGAAACCACATTTCGGATAACGACAAGATTCGGATAACGAGTAACCTCAGAGAACAAATTAAAGTCGTTATCCCAGGTACCACTGTAATGCCAAGGGAAAGGACACTAGAAGCTCTATTTCAACAGTCTTCGCTCAAGGTGTCTCTCTCTGCCTCTTGCATCTACCAAACTAAAAAGTGAGGCAAAAAAACAACCCCCCCAAACAAATATGAATATGCATCAACAAAGTGCTTGATTAATTACATTGTTCAGCGTGGCTACATCTTTTAACGATTGTTTCCCCCTTCTAATTAGAATTTATCTCTACCCCAGCCGCAGACACCAGGATGAGAAGAGAGCTTTTTCCGTCTCCTGCTGCCATGCCTTCCTTTCCATTCAGGCAGCCGGCAGGGTGCAAAAGAACACAACACACACACACACACACACACACACAAAAACTCCCCAAGCCTCCTTGATTTGCAGGGAAGCCATTGAAGGTGGTGCGGGGGAGCTCCTTTTTCCTTCCTCACTCCCCTGGGGTTGTCTCCTTGGATGCGTCAGGTTGCAGAAAGACTTGGTTGGAGGTTCACCGTTTCGTAGTGTTGCAGTTTTTTGTTTGCTGTTGGTTCACAAAGGAAAGCAGTGGCATTTGAGCCAGGTTCGTGGGTGCCCCTTTAACATCCTGCCCTCCAGGTGGCATGCATTTGGTTCAACCCAAGGCCTCAGGGTGTGTGGTGTGCCATGACCCATAGTTTCTGTTGGAAGAGGTGCCTTACCTTGAGACATCCTTTGCTTGTGCTGAGGTCTTGGGCCATCTTGAACGAAAGGCTGAGCAGGCCACTCGGGTGGAAAAATAGGTTGATGCCAAAGCCGCTGTAGGAATGTCGACCATCACCTGCAACAGAAAGGAGCTCCTTCAGTGCTGATTGTGGGTGACTGTCACCTTTCACATCTCTCCCAGCTTCTATGCTCTTTCTGGAACGCTTGGCTAACGCAGAGGCCTTGTCACTCTTGCCTTGTCAACAAACATGATGTGGATTTGGAAGTAGGGCTGCTTGAGGGTCAGGTGGCTGGAGGCTGGTTCGGATTAAAACCCGGTCAAGCCAACAGCCATCTCCTGCTGCTCAGGGGAGAAGAGGCAGCCACTGGTGCAGAGTAAATCTCAGATGGCTGAATTGCTTTTCACGCACTCTGATGCTTGTGCCACAATCTGCTTTTTGGATGGGCCCTTAGACAGGTCCTTGTGCTTTTATTTATTTATTTTATTTATTTTGAATATTACTTTAACCTTGCCTTTTTCTTTGGAAAAGGACCCAAGGCAGCTTACAATAATGAGGGACAATATACAGCCTGGAACATTTAAGACATATTCAAGTTTAAGAACAGGGAATTAGAAGAGGCATCTTAGCAACAATTAAGAGGCAACATTAAAGCTAAAAAGAGCATGTGAACAGTTAAAAGAAAATAAAAAGAAGAAAATCCATCATGACGGATGGAAACTGAAATGGAAAATACAGATTTTCCATCCTCCACTTGAATCCAGCCTTCTCTGGTCTAACAACATAGGCCTGTTCTGGTTGGGGATGGTGGGACATGTAGTCACTACATGTACAGATCATGCCAGTTGAGGCAGGGCATGGTAATCTTTTAACCCTGTGTCCCATCCACCTCATCTGCAGACTAAGTCTTGGTGTGCTAATTAGAGATGGGCCCCTTAAAAAAAAAAAAAATGCTGTTTTGTCATTTCATGTGCTTCCGCAATGTTATGAAATGAAACGAAATGGGAAACAGCAGTTTGTTACAAAATGAAATGAAATTAAACATTTTCTTACACTGTAAAATGGCTCCCTTGTCAAAAGCTACCCACCAAATTTGGTACCCCTAGGACCCAGGGGAGCCATTTTATAGAGTAACGAATAGTTTCATCATTGTTTCATTCTGTTGCATTTTTTTTACAAACATTCATTTAAAAATGAAACAAAACAAACTGCTAGTAGAAACGAAATGAAACTCTATTTTTCCGTTGCATCCCCATCCCTAGTGCTAATCCTCTAGCGCAAATACAGCGCCCCTGTAAACAAAGATGCTATTATTATATTTTGTAGATGCGCCGGTGGTTCCTTTTGGGTCTTGCTTCATTTCATTTCATGTTGACGATTTTAGGCCTTCATTTGTTTTTGCTTCCTGCTTTTATCTGCCTTAAAGCTGATTATAAGATTCCAGCTAGGAGTGGGAAAGTGGAGTAGAAAACTGCGATAATCGCCATCCAGCGGCATAGCGTGGGTTGCCAGTACTCGGAACAAGTCAACTTTTATGCCTTCTAAAAATTGGGCTCCTGGGGCGACCATGTACACACACACCCATGTTACACCACTGTTGCCATAGTGATTATCATGATCAGCCTGATGGGATTTGTTCTCTGGGAGAAGGGTTGATGGACCATGAGAGAGAGGAAAGGTTGAACGCCCTGCTGCCCTCGGAACTTTTCTCTTGGGCTATTTTTTCATCTCTTCTCTTCCTTCCTCTCCCCTTCCCTGTTCATCAAAGTGAGACGTACCTCTGCCGGCAGCTTTCTCGCCAAGGCTGTGGTGATTAAGCACTTAAATTGATTAATCAAATTTCCCGTGATGAGAACTACTGTCATTCATTAATTGAAGCCGGAGTATAAATAAGAGATGGGACGTACAGGATGGGGAGAAATTGTTGACAGACACGGCTCTCCCTCTTCGCATACCAATTGGCTGCCACGGCATCCGGGCAGGTTTTCATCATCTGCCAAGGAGGGACATGGCATCCCTCCAGATAAAAGAAGACCAGGATGAAAAGCACCCCCTGTTTTAATAATAAAAGGTGCAGCCACAGAAACTTGCATGCAGGGTGTGGGTTATCCGTCATGGCAATTCTGCCAATGATGTGTGGCATTGGTGCCATGCATCATTGGCTGAGGGGAAAATATTTTTTTAACTTTTCCTGGTAGGCATTCACTTCTGTTCAGCCTGGCTCTGCAAGAGTTTCCCAAAGACCTGCTGGGCTTGGAAAGACGTGCCATGGGTTGCCTTTCTCCAGCCATGGACTCAAAATCTGGTTTTAGTGTTACAGAATCCTAGAGTTGGAAGAGATCTCAAGGGCCATCCAGTCCAACCCCCTGCCATGCAGGAACCCCCATCACAGGATTTCCCATCAGATGGCCATCCAGCCTCTGCTTAGAAACCTCCAAAGAAGGAGACTCCACCACCCTCCTTTGGGGCAGCATCTTCCACTGCCGAGCAGCTCTAATCGTCAGAAAGTTCTTCCTAACGTTCAAAGGATGGTTAAAGGCCTGGAAAAATGTCCTAGGAGGAGCATCTTAGGGAGCTGGGAATGTTTAGCCTTACAAAAAGAAGGCTGAGAGGGAATATGATAGCCATATTTGAAAGGATGTCATATCGAAGAGGGGACTAGCTTGCTTTCCATGGCTTCAGAGACTAAGACTTGGGGCAGTGGTTTCAAACTATGGGAAAAGAGATTCAATTTAAACATTAGGAAGAATTTTATGACAGTTAGCTGTTTGGCAGTGGAAGATGTTGCCACAAAGGAGGTTGGTGGAGTCTCCTTCTCTGGAGATTTTAAATCAGAGGCTGGATGGCCATCTGTCGGGAGTCCTGTAATGGGGGTTCCTGCAAGGCAGGAGGTTGGACTGGATGGCCCTTGAGGTCTCTTCCAACTGGATGACTCTTTGATTCTATGAAAATCTGGACAGCTGCAATCAATCCATCCCAAGGTCTCTCTATTCATAGTCTCATTGTATCTCCTGGTGTCTGTCTGTCCAGTGGATTCAATTTTTTTTTTTAATTTTTAATTTTTTAATTTAATTTAATTTAATTTAATTTAATTTAATTTAATTTAATTTGCCTCTCAGGTGGTTGTGCTCTATGCTGGCCTCCACGCGATGTCAAGCTGCAAGGTGTGCCAAGTTGTGTTTAAAACAACATCTCTAAAACGTAGCTTACTCTTTGGGGGTTTTAAGCACCGCCTCTGGGCAGTTGTGTGTTCTTTCTCTCCATTGCTCTGGCACCGCATCTGTTCATGTGGCGGCCAATCTCACACCAGCCCTTGCAGATCTGTGCATTTTGTGGGAGTGACATCCACAAGACGGGAATAACAGACCACTTCTGAGTACCCTCCTCCTAGGAAAACTTGGGAAGGGTCACTATCAAGCTGAAGTTGACGTTGAAGGCATGCAATCAAAATGATTGGGGGGGTGACAAAGAAAGGTGCTTAATATACCAGCAAAATATAGTGCTCATTCTTATGGACTCCACCAGGCCAAGAGAGACAGACACTAGAGATGGGCACAAAATGAATTTTTTGTTTGTTTTGTTATTCATTATTCATTTCGTGAAAAATGAAACGAAATGAACCAAACTCCTTAACGAAACAAAACGGAATGGAACACCATTTTCTCTATTCGTGCCCATCTCTAACAGGCACCAAACGAAGTATTTCTGGAAATCCAGGGCCTTCCAGAGGCCGGCGACGGCTTATCATCTGTAGGGACTAACGTTGACCTTCTGGCTCACTCTGGGGGTGGGTAATGATTCCCAACCCCTGGAGTCCTTGAGCAGCTTCCCCCCTCCAAGCTCTGCCTGGTTGAGCACCTTAGACACACGAAGGAGGCTCAGAAGCACGGCTCCGTTGCATTGGATTTCCCCACCGAGGGCATGGCAAGGAACCGGGAGCGGCAGCGTGCATGCATGGCGAGATTAAAACTATCATTCCTTGCTCGGGCCGCCTATATGTGCCTTCGTGTAGTAAATATTTAAAGGACTCTTATTAGAAGAATTACCCTCGTAAAAGTCTATGCATTTCTTAGACGAGAACCGGCTTGGAGGGTTGTTGTTTGGAGGAGGGGAGGGTGTAGAGGAGGGGAGAGAGGAAGCCAACAGGCAAGCGGAGAGGTTGCCAAGTAGAGGTTGGGGGCTTGGGCTCCAGAGAGCTGGGTTCGAATCTTGCCTCAGCCACAGAGCACCCTGAGCAGTTGTCAGGCTGAAGGGGACAGGGTTGGCTTGCAGTGACCCAGGATGCTTCGTGGCTGAGGTGAGATTCGAATCCAGGTTAATGTGGGGAGAACGTGGCGAGGAGGGGAATGTGTGTGTGTGTGCAGTGTTTTTAAAAAAATGGATTTACTTGGCAATAATACAACCCAGGAAGCTGTGAACTGTGCAGGAGCGAAGGAAGTATTTCCAAAGCATCGGCCTCCACAAAGATCAGCCCATTGTCCTCTCTGGACAATTAAACATCGTTCCTCTCTGGTAAAGAGATTCCTTTGCAGAAGTCTGCGTGGGAGGAAGGGGCGGCGGGAGGGGGGGAGGGAGAGATGGGGAGAGCATAAATTAGTGGGATGATGAATGATTTCTAAGAATGGAAATCGGGTTTTCCAGAAAGGACGTGAGGCATTTCTGGTTTTCAGGCCAGAGGTGGGCGGCTGGTCTGTCCGTCAAAGCGAGCCGCCAAAACTTAAGACGATTGTTGCAAACATGTGTGTAGCATCCTGGTGGGTCGCTTTCCTGGTTAAAGACGGGGAAGGGTGTTGCAGTGAGGCAAAGAGACAGCATGAGGATTTTTTAAAATATGTTTTGGGGAGGAGTTAGCTCTTGGAAAGAGTAGTAGTAAGCCAAATAAAACAACTGAAACCTCCAGATTTCGATGCCTTATGTCCCTTCTTTCGTTAAAAACTCATCTCCAAAAGAATGTACTCGGGAGAGGGCTGTAGAGACAGGATCCGTTATTATTACGTTTCCTCTAGCCCTTAGCAGATCCTTGAACATATGGCTCAGACCCACAAACAAAGGGCCTTTTTACACAACCCCTAAACTCCGCCGCAAATGGCTCCCAGCTCCGGAGCTTAAAATTGTTTACTCACCAGCTCCGGAGTTTACTGAAAATTAAGTGCGACCACGCCCACCTAAGCAGGTCCCAGCGCACTTTTCTTGTACCTGCTCTCCAAGCGTGAAAAATCTTGATGCGGATGTGCCGGGCTCTCCTCGCTTCTTTTTGTTGTTGTTTTTTGCCTCCCTCCCCTTTAAGAGAAGGAACCAGGAAGTGACGGGGCCCCGGGAGGTAAGCCAGGAAGTGGGGAGGGGTGGGGACGCACGAAGAGCGACAAACCCCTAAGATATCTGGTCCGAATTTAAGTGACCAGCGGATCTTAGGGGTCATGTAAAAGTGCCCAAAGAGGGACGTAAGAGAAACAGTGAGCTGATCTCGCACTGTCATGTTTAAACTGCAGTACTGCAATGACGACTCTGCTCACCACCTGAGTTCTACAGCAACAGTCTCAGGTAGCTGGCTCAAGGTTGATTCCACCTTCCATCCTTCTGAGGTTGGTAAATTGAGTGCCTAGGAGAGGAGAGGAGGCATAGCCTGCAGAATTAAATTGTAAACCCCACAGAGAGTGCTTTGAGTCTATAAGCAGCACACTTAGCTTTTTGGTTTGCTTCTCATCCCCCTATTGAACTGGATCGGGCTGCAAAGGAATTGTTGCTTCCTGCCCTTCCTCATCCTCTCTGCTCAGATCCCCGCATGTAGAAAAGCAGCTCTTCAGGAAGACATTGCCTTGCCTGGTTGTTCTCTGAAGGGCCTGCATGGGGGGGGGGCTCTGCTCTTTAGGGGGTGGCGATGTGTTCCTCCATGCCCACTTTCTCACCTGCAGCCCTTGGCCCTCCAAGATTGCTTCTGCCTGCACAGAACACAGAAATGGGGAACCCTAGAGCGAGAAAGGCAGCACTCTGGTTCCTTTCGAAGCTGATCGGCTTGACACATGCCCGGGCGATGGAGCCTCTTCACTTGACAAGCACTCCATGCTGGTGATGTTTCTTTCATCCATCCCTTTTCCTCCCCCAAAAAAATAGGAGTGGAGGTTTGGTGGAAAATAGCGGGTATGATTGGCTGTTTAAATTGGGAGCATTGCAGGGTTGTCAGACTGGTTGATTAAATTCCTGATTAAAAAGGGCTGTCTGCTGTGCTCTCTGGATCCCGTTTGGCAGGAATATTGAGGCCGACATCATGAAGTCTGGCCCTCTGGGACCTCCTGAGAGTTGGGTTCTGCACGGCAGGCACAGACCCCAAACCCACCCACCCCAAGGGAGGCGTTGCACCTGCCCACTCTGGCTGTTGCAATCTGCCGAGCCCAGGTTGATCCCTTGTAGGCTCAGAGGATCTCCCACTCAACCCGGCCGCCCATCCTGAGACCCACCAGAAGCACTGAGGACAGGCATGTCCAAAGTCAGGCCCGGGGGCCAAATGTGGCCCGTTTTCAACTTTCGAGTGGCCTGCGGCTTCTTCTCCCCACTGGCTCAGCCTGTCATGCATCCCCACCAACTGGCCACTCCCCACACTGGATGGAGACATCAGCTTGCATTGTTACGATTTGCCTGCCTGCCTCCATCCATCCCCCCCCCAGCCACCTGCCCAGCCTACCTTCCTCTGGCTCCGTTGCTGCAGCGTCCTCCCCGCCTCCAGCATGTCCTAGAGCAGTGGTGGCGAACCTTCAGCCCTCCAGATGTTCTGGACCACAACTAGATTGCCAAGGACAAAGGACTGTGGGAGTTGTGGTCCAAAACCTCTGGAGTGCCGAAGGTTCGCCACCAATGTCCTAGAGCAATGATGGCAAACCTATGGCACGGGTGCCAAAGGTGGCACTCGGAGCCCTTTCTGTGGGCACCCGACATCACCCCTTCATAGCCACCTGTATACAGGTTAAACTACTGTATTGGCACTTTGCAAAAAAAAAAATAGTGGGTTTTAAATTGCAGTTTGGGCACTCGGTCTCTAAAAGGTTCGCCATCACTGCCCTAGAGGCTTGTCCAAAGTCCGGCCCAAGGGGCCAAATGCGGCTGAATGGTTGCCCCCTACACATTTTCACCTCACCAAATCTGGCCCTCCTTGCAAAAAGTTTGGACACCCCTGACATCAGGAGCTTCCCACGGAATCACAGAGGAGAATGGGAGGGTGAGAGGGAGGGTGACAACCAAGCGTGAAATCCCAATGCCCCTGCATGAGGAGTGGCAGACTAGATGGCAGGAAAGGGCCTCTCAGCTGGGGGGGCTGCTTGTAGCCTGCCAAGGCTTTGGGGTGGGTCGTGCAGGATTCCTCCCTTTTGGGAACTACAGCTCCCGGGATGCCAGCTGATTGGAAGATGCTGTGATTTGGAGAGAGGCAACCTTTCCAAAAATCCAGCAATGCCCTCCTGTGCTAGACAAACCAGTACAGACGTGGCCCTCATCCCGGGTGGAAACTTGGGTATTTGCTGAAGCATTCTGTGGGCTGTGGGCTGTTGCAGATGGACCCTTCCTTTGGTCGGGCTGCGGGCTTCATCCCGGTTGCATTGCATCGTTTTCAATGGTTTCTGTGATTTGCAGGCAGGCAATTCTGAAGCTGATTTCTTGACAGTGCCCATCTCTGAGGCATGAAGGGAGGCAGAACGAGTATAAAAAAGAAGGAAACCATTTGAGAAACACATTTCTAAAGTAGTTTGGCCAAAATGCACTGGAGAGAGAGAGAGAGAGAGAGAGAGAGAGAGAGAGAGAGAGAGCTTGGTGTACCTCTCCCCATGTTTTTTAACCCAACCCTACCCACAAAGAAGTTTAGAAATTAGAGGAAATGGAACCTGGTGGCGCTCTAGGGCAGTGGTGGCGAACCTTCGGCACTCCAGATGTTTTGGACCACAACTCCCAGAATTCCAAGCCTGTTATTTCCAATGACAAAGGACTGTGGGAGTTGTGGTCCAAAACATCTGGAGTGCCAAAGGTTTGCCACCACTGCTCTAGGGAAATCAGGCGTCTCAGTGTCTCCATAGAAAACCTCATTGGCAGCTGTTTGCTTGGTGACCTGGCAGGAGTGAGGAGCAAGGGGGCTGATTCCTTAGCCAGGTTTCCTGCTGGTCCTTTGCTCCCCAGGGAGATGCCGCCAGCTGCAGAAGGAGGTCCAGCCCTTTCTGAGCATCCCAGGACCCAGACGCCTGAGCCATGGGCCATCTGGGAAGCTCTTCCAATGCTGAGTAGACCAGGGACTTGGGTCGACTCAGGTCCCTGTCCCAGCTGGCTCCCCTGCTTTTACATGCACCCACCCCAGGGCAAACTGGACAGTGTGGCTGAGTGGCTATTGATGAAACCACCAGACTGGACCACTCTTCACTCCACCAGAGATGTTTGTGTGTCCTCCTTTAGTGAAGGCAGACCTCCTGTGGCCAAATGGCTGGCGGGCAAGCACCCTTGGAAAGGTGCCCTCCAGCTGGGTGGCATAGGGCACAGTGCACCCTAGTGTGCAAGAAAGGTGCCGTGGGAAAAATTCCAGCTGAAGAGTTTTTAACATTTTCTAATGGTGGTGTGCCTCGTGATTTTTTTCATGAAACAAGTGTGCCTTTGCCCAAAAAAGGTTGAAAAACACTGGTCTAGCAGTGGCCCACCCCATCACCCCAGGTGAGCAGCACCAGAAAGGGGGGGGGTGGCACGGACAACCCTGCTGTCAAATCGCAAGCTCCTCGTCTTTCACGCTCAGGCGAGGCGCCGTAATATGCGGTAAGCACATTAAATTATGTGATGATCGTTCTAAATTAGCTGATGCCGTTTTATGCAAACGGAGCCCTTCTTTTCTCCTCCTCTTTTGGTGAGCTGGAAAGGGGGGGGGCTTGCCTCTCTCTCCCCGCTCCCCTCCATGGATGGGCCCAGAGAAACCAAGATGGATGTGCCATGGTGTTTGCCCACGTGCGTTGTGTCGCCTTAGCCCCGAGTTAGGGGGATTTTATCGCTGCGCGCGTTGGCTTTTCTCGCTGAATTTTGATTAATGGAGCAGGCTGGAACTGCTGATGTCTCCCGGCTCCTTTAGCTGACAGGAAAGAGGGTAATCTGGTGTTTAAATGGATTTTGGAATGTGTCTGTGGTTTTGCCTCCGAGTCCTGGAGGGACGGCCATCTGCTGCATGATAACCAGTACTCAGGGAGGGAGGTGCAGGTTTCGGGGTGGTTTGAAACCACCAGGGACGCTTCTATGAAATTTTGAGGAGCAAGGGACATCAGGAAAGCCCCCCTCCTGCCCAGTTTCCAGGAGGGGTGGCCATTTCTACATAATACCCTCTTCTTCTTGGACTTATAGAATCATAGAATGATAGAGTTGGAAGAGACCTCAAGGGCCATCTAGTCCAACCCCCAGCCATGCAGGAAACCCCCCCTCCATCAGAGTATTTCCAAGAGATGGCCATCCAGCCTCTGCTTAAAAACCTCCAAAGAAGGAGACTCCACCACCCTTTGTGGCAGCATCTTCCACTGCCAAACAGCTCTAACTGTCATGAGGTTCTTCCTAATGTTCAAATAGAATCTCTTTTCCTGTAGTTTGAAACCATTGCCCCGAGTCCTAGTTTCTGAAGCCATGGAAAACAAACCTGTTCCCTCTTCAATATGACATCCTTTCAAATATTTAAACATAGCTTTCATATCCCCCCTCAGCCTTCTTTTAGAGAGGCTAAACATTCCCAGTTCTCTAAGCCGTTCCTCATAAGACATTTCCTCCAGACCCTCAACCATCCTGGTTGAGGGTTTTCTGTGATGAGTTTCTCCAGGTTAGAGAGAGAGAGAGAGAGAGAGAGAGAGAGTCCCACCAGTTGTGGCGTTTTTGAACACAACTCACCATTTCTGAATGTTGTTTATTTCTGTCACGTCATTTCCCGGGGCTTTGTGGAAACAGATGCTGTTGGGTGGTAGAGGGAGATGAGCATGAGGAGAGCATCCAGGGGACCTCTCGCCGTGCCGATTTGGACCGCAAAAGCGGTCGCAACGGAGAGGCTTGTTTCTGACAAGCACAGCAGCAGGACCTCTGTGGGACGTGCAGGTCTTGTTTAAAACAAGATGCACGTTCTCAACGCACCTTGCTTTTAAACCTCCAGATGTGAGTTGGCTGTCTGTTTTCCTCTGAGAAGGCCCGATTGCAGGTCATAACTTTACAGGCCTCTCTGAGGGTTACCACCCAAAGGGAGAAGGCCAATGAAGCTCTTGGTGGGTCTGGCCAGCTCTGGCCTTTGGGAGATACGCTCTGTCAGATATATATGGGAGAAGACCAGGTGAGCATCCATGGTGGCATTTCCATCATGGCAGGCTTTCCGCCAGGAAGTCACAGCAGCGTGAGTGGGCATCGGCCAGACCTGCGGGTATTGTATTTATTTTTATTTTAGAGTATTGTTACCCCGCCTTTCTCCTTGGAAGAGGACCCAAGGTGGCTTACAGTAATGGGTAGAGATGGGCACGAAACAAGCGATTTTTCATTTTCGTTTTCATTTTTTTGTTTCATTACGCAACAAAAATGAAACGAAAATTTTTTTAAAACAAAACTAAAATGAAAACGAAACGACCAAATTTGCCGTGTTTTTCATTTTTGTTGCAGCAGATGCATTGAACTAAAAAGAATGCTAACGAAACAGCAATTTTTCATTTTTGTTTCCGTTTTTTCATTTCGTTACCTAACGAAACGAAAACGAAATTTTTGCAAAAAAGTCACAAAAACGAAAATGAACCGAAACGGACCCCTAAACGACCAAACGACAAACGAAACACCATTTTTTTGAGTCGTGCCCATCTCTAGTAATGGGAGATAATATACAGTCTGGTACAATTAAGACATGTTCAAGTATTTGAGAAGAAGGAATTGAGGGACATCTTACAGCAGTGGTATCCAAATGTTGGCCCTCCAGATGTTTTGGACCACAGCTCCCACAATCCTTTGTCATTGGCAACCTAGACTTGGAATGCTGGGAGTTGTGGTCCAAAACATCTGGAGGGTCAACGTTTGGACAGCCCTGTCTTACCGCATTAATAGACACACATTACATTAAAGCCATAAGGTTAAGCAGTGCCTTCTGTTGCCCATTTTTTTTGGGGGGGGCTGATTTTGACAACAAGGGCACCAGCTTCCATTCTGGAGGCAGAGAGAAGCGATAGAGGAGCAGTGGTTTCTCCCCTCCTCCTCCTCCTCCTCCTGCCGCCCAGAAAGCGCCAGGGTGCCCATTTAAGCCTCACGGAAGCAAGAGGGACAGAATTACCAGCAGGAGCCCTGGGGAGCCTCAGAGGTTTCCACATTACACTTGCAAAATTCAGTACAGCCGTCTTTGAAAGCCCAGCTGCTCATATTTTAAAGCCGCCGCATTTTGTAGCGGGCGTCGGAGAAACCTGTTAGACAGCTAAGAAATCGGCACCCCATGCAGCCTACATGCCGTTACAGGTTTCAGAACACGGCCGTTTGTCTTCTGCCGGCTTCATCCTTCACCAAACCAATAAGACCCCAGGGCCAGGGTTCTGCGCCAGCCTGGGTTCAGTGTTGAGCACAAGGGTTTCACTTCCAAGCCAAGGGGTAGGTGAGGATTCCCCCCGCTGATCCTCTTTTTAAAAGTATATGCGCAACACCTTGCCTATGTCTCCATATTTTGGATCAAAAGAACTTGGCACTGCTCTCTCTCTCTCTCTCTCTCTCTCTCTCTCTCTCTCTCTCTCTCTCTCTCTCTCTCTGTGTGTGTGTGTGTGTGTGTGTGTGTGTGTGTGTGTGTGTGTGTGTGTGTGTGTGTGTGTGTGTGTGTGTGTGTGTGTGTGTGTGTGTGTGTGTGTTTAATGTGTATATGCATGGGTAGGAGACAGTCCCAAAGTGGCTGTTTTTTGTTGTTGTTGCTTGTTTTCTTACCCAAAGCAAAGCAAAAGCAAAGTGTTTATATACTGCTTATATACCACCCTATACCACTTCAAGTAGTCTCTGGGCAGCTTACAGTTTTAATTACAGCATGCAGGCTACACATTGCACACATACCCCAGCAAGCTGGGTGCTCATTTTACCAACATCAGAAGGATGGAAGGCTGAGTGAACCTTGAGCCGGCAACCTGGGATTGAACCCCAGGCCGTGAGCACAGTTTTACCTGCAGGACAGGCATTTAACCACTGCACCACGAGGCTCATCCAGGCCCAAACCTTTGACTTTTCAGCTAGGAATAGAATAGAATAGAATAGAATAGAATAGAATAGAATAGCGTTTTATTGTCATTATGTATGCAAAATAACAACTAAATTACTGTAAGTTGGGTGGCTACCAATCAGCTAAAAACACACAAAAAGCAATCAAAGTGGAACAAAGAGCACAGAGCCGCTGCGTGAAAGCCACCACTCTCATTGAATAAGGTATGTGTCTTTTTGAATAAGGTATGTGTATTTTTGTTGCTGTTTGTTTGTTTTTGTGCAGGGCTTAACAGAACCATTCATATAAAATGGAGGTTGCTTCTTTTAGTTAACTAACTCCCGGATGTGGGCTTGTGTAAACGTTTCTGTTGTAAGACTTGGAAACAGATTGCTGATTTATGACTTTGTGGTGTTTGAATGGAGAAACAGGTTCCAGAGTGTCAGCTCTGGAGGAAAAGGCTGAAGAGGTGTGAAAAGAACCAGGGGAGGCACACGTGGAATGTAGAACTCCAAGGGAGGTCCTGGATTCATGTTCTACCCCCAATCTTGGTGTTTCTAGACTGTTTCAGGCTGGAGTCTTTTTCCCAACGGTCACCCATCCAAAGACTGGTCTTTCCTCACCCTGCCTAGCTTCTAAAATCGGTCAAGGTTGCCAGGGCTCGGGGGTGGTGTAGTGGTGCAAACGCAGCCTCTTGTAGGACATGTGGATGTGGTGGTCATGTGAATGCATTTGCTCTTCCTTGCTTCAGAGGTGACACTTCAAGTGGAAAAGGACACCATCCCCTTGGACCTTGTGTCCTCTTGACTTTATCAGAAGTGTTTCACCCACTTCATCTTGGTTGGTTTTTCCCTCCAATCCAATGCTTAAAAAGAAAAGGGAAAAAATTTTTGGAGCCGTGCAGCCATTAAAAAAAAAAAAAGCAAAACTAGACTATGGGTGCTATCTTCATAGGCTGCTGGTAGAAAAATAAAAATGTTGCTGAGCTTGTGAGAGCAAGCTCTCTTTTTCATTGCAGGTATAGAAGACCAAACATGGCAACTTGCCAGGAGAGAGTTCTTAAAAGTTCACTTGGCAAGATGGGTGCCAGGCTTCTTCTTGGAAGGCTCAGGGCAGCATGGTCCAATGAGGCTGGACTTTACAGGCCAGTTCAAACAAAGAGCGGCATGGTATGGGCACCTCCCTCTTGCTTACAACCATCGTCTCTCTATTGGCTCTTCGACGCATAGTGCTCCTGGTTGGCCAGAGGTGGGGTAGAAGTAGGAGGCAACCAGGATCGTTGAGGGTCTGGAGGAAATGTCTTATGAGGAACGGCTTAGGGAACTGGGAATGGTTAGCCTTTCAAAAAGAAGACTGAGAGGGGATATGATAGTTAAATATTTGAAAGGATATCATATTGAAGAGGGAACAGGTTTGTTTTCCATGGCTTCAGAGACTAGGACTCAGGGCAATGGTTTCAAACTACAGGTAAAGAGATTCCATTTGAACATCAGGAAGAACTTCATGACAGTTAGAGCTGTTCGGCAGTGGAAGATGCTGCCACAGAGGGTGGTGGAGTCTCCTTCCTTGGAGGTTTTTAAGCAGAGGCTGAATGGCCGTCTGTCAGGAGCACTGTGATGGGGGTTCCTGCCTGGCAGGGGGTTGGCCTGAAGATGGCCCTTGAGGTCTCTTCCAACTCTATGGTTCTGTGATTCTATGATTCTATGCTCTCCACTAAGGTGTGGAGAAGAAAGTTTTTTTTTTTTTGAGAAAAATACAAGATGCAAAAGGAGCAACAGAAATGACAGGTGGTTTCCCAAAATGGCAACCCTCTGTGGGCGTCTCCTTTCTCCACATAATTGGCCTCCTCTGTGCTGAATTCACCTCAACAGGATGCAGCCAACACTCAGCTTGGATTAATTGCCTAGAGGGTTTCTTCTCCTCCCCTCCCTCCCTCCCACCCCCTACACTCCTTGTTGCTGACAGATCTTTACAAAGTACATTTCACCATTGAACAGTCGTTGGGAAGAACGATTGTGGCCGTGGTCCTTTTCAAGGCACGAGAAATCCGTTGCTAATCCGCTTCTGTTGTTTGGAGGCTCCTGTGAGGCTACTTATTGGGAAGCCAGTTTGGGTCAAAGATGTCCCTCCTGCCTGTCCATCCTTGGTAGGGATAGGGTTCAGGATAGGGTTAGGCCATTGTTTTAGAGAGGAGGAGGTTGATCAAGGGAAGGGATCGTTCCACTCTCTTCTGCTCTGGTCAGACCCCACCTGGAGTCCTGTGTCCAGTTCTGTGTGCCTCAGTTTAAAAAGGATGTTGACAATCTCGAGCGGGTCCAGAGGAGGGCGACCAGGATGGTTGAAGGTTTGGGGAAAATGTCTTATGAGGAACGGCTTAGGGAATGGGGAATGTTAACCTTTCAAAAAGAAGGCTTTTTCCTCTGCCCTTCCTTTCCCAGTTTTGTAATGCTCAGCCCAATGAAGACTCCTGCAGAACTTAGATTGTCCTTCGGCTTGTGTTATTTTGGTGGTCTTGTGGTCTGTTAATTTTGAACTACAAATCTCAGAATCCCCTCCTCATCTGCTGCAAAGTTTTGTCGTCAAAAGGGAGAAGAAGCTTCCAAGTTCTGGGTTAAAAAAATGAAGCTTGTTTCAGCCTTGCAGAGAAATTTCAGGGCAGGGGTTGAGTATTCTCCAGGAGCATGCTTTCACATAAATCCAAAGGGAAGCTGCGCAGATGACCGGTTCCATGTTGGTGGATTGTGTACATTTCCCAGACAGCTGAAGCTCAGCATCCATCAACATCTTTCCTGAAGATGAAGAGCTGTTGTTTTCTGCCCCCAGTGCATTGGGCAGCCTTCCACTGCACTAGGCCTGTGTTTGGCCACATGCCCCCCTCTCTCTGTGCGTGTGTGTGTGCGTGCGTGTGTGCGTGTGTGTGTGTGTCTGTCTGTCTTTCTGTCTGTCTGTCTGTGTCTGTCTGTCTATCTGTCTACCTGTCTGTCTGTCTGTCTATCGGTCCCTGTCTGTCCCTCTGTCTCTCTGTGTGTGTGTGTGTGTGTGTGCACGTGCGTGCGCGTGTGTGCATCTCTCTCTCTCTCTCTGTGTGTGTGTGTGTGTGTGTGTGTGTCTGTCTGTCTGTCTGCCCCCTCTCTGTGTCTGTCTGTCTGTCTCTCTCTCTCTCTGGTTGTGTGTCTGTCTCTCTGTGCATGTACCTACCTACCTACCTACCTACCTACCTACCTACCTACCTACCTACCTACCTACCTACACACACACACACACACACACACACACACACACACACACACACACACACACACACACACATACATACTAGAAATGGGCACGAATAGAAAAAATGGAGTTTCATTTGTCGTTTGTCGTTTTGAGGGTCCGTTTCGGTTCGGTTCCATTTTTCGCGAATCTTTTGCAAAAAAAATCGTTTCGTTTCGTTACCATTTCGTTACCGTTTCATTACCATTTATTTCAATGTTTTTATTTTTTTAGCATTTAAAGCAGTTCACTGCATTGCAGTAACGGAAACGAAACGGACGCAACATTTCTGGTGTTTCTGTTCGTTTTGTTACATTTTGGGGTCAAAATTCATTTGTTGTTTTGTTAGGTAACAAAATGAAAAAACGAAAATGGAAATGAAAATTTTTTTTCATTTCGTGCCCACCGCTAATACATACATACATACATACATACATACATACATACATACATACATACATACATACATACATACATACATACATACATACATACATACATACATGGTAAGTGACAGCCTCATTCTGCCACTAAGATATCCCTAGGAATCAAAAGAGTTATCAGGCTATTGTAGGCCACCCCTTTCCTGGCAGAACCATCTCTGAAGGTGCAAAGGAGGAAGATCCTGGTGCCACCTCTTGTGACTTCATTCCAGTGGTTTTGAGGGCCAAGGGATTTGGAGGGGGCTGGGACCCTCCTTGAAGGGGGACGCCTCACCCCAACCGGTCCCATCAGTGGAACAGCCAAACAGCCCTGGCTGTACACCTGTATCCATGATCAGTATGTTGATGGGAGCAATGACCTTGGGAGATGGTGGGTGCTCCATCCTTGGAGGCCTTCAAAGAGAAATGTGGACAGCCACCTGGCCAATCTCCTTTGACTGGGTTTCCTGCCTTGAGCAGGGAGTTGGACTTGGTGACCTTGTAGCCCCCTTCCCATTTCATGATTCTCGGATTCTGGTCCCTCCCCACCCAGGAACCTTGTCTGGGCAAGAGCCCCACACATGGCCCAAGGTTCCTGCCAAAGGCTTGGGATGCGGTTGGGTTAGCCTTGCATGCTTGGTGGCTGCCACTTCTCATGGAGATACATGTACAATGGGGAGCACATCAAGGCAGGGCGAGCTAGGGATTGCAGTCTCATAAGAACATAAGAAGATAAGAAGAGCCTGCTGGATCAGGACAAAGGCCCATCTGGTCCAGCTTCCTGTATCTCACAGTGGCCCCACAAGATGCGTCCAGGAACGCATGAGACTAGATCTCTGTCTCCTGATGCCACTCCCCTGCATCTGGCCCTTGAGGTACCCTGGTTTTAAGCCTGGAGATGACACATCTCCATCATGGTTTGTCACCTGGGATGGACTTTTCCTCCAGAAATCTGTCCAATCCCCTTTTGAAGGCATCCAGGCCAGATGTCATCACCACCTCCTTTGGCAGGGAGTTCCACAGACTAGAGATGGGCACGAATCACAAAAATGGCATTTCGTTTGTCGTTTGTCATTTAGGGGGTCTGTTTCGGTTCGTTTCCATTTTTGCAAATGTTTGCAAAAAAAGTTTTCGTTTTCCTTCGTTTTGTTACCGTTTTGTTACAACATATTTCAATTTTTGTGATTGTTTTAAAGCATTTAAAGCAGTTCAATGTATTGCCGTAACGAAAATGAAACGGGCGACAAAATTTCTGGTGTTTCTGTTCGTTTTGTTTCATTTTAGAGACAAAATTCGTTTGTCGTTTCGTTACATAACAAAACAGAAAAATGGAAACGGAAACGAAAAATTGTTCCTTTCATGCCCATCTCTACCACAGACCAGCAACATGCTGGGTAAAAAAAAAAACCCAATATTTTCTTTTGACTGTTCTCACTCTCCCAGCCCTCAATTTGAGTGGATGCTGTCAGCAGATTTAAGGGGGCAACAAATATAATAATAATAATATATACTTGTGTCTGACACAAAACAGTGCAGCAGTAACGTAGATAAAATGTTAGTATTGATATAAAAGGTTTGCAGAGTTAGTCTATCAGAAAGACAATGACAATGAATAGAGTAAAAACTCATATATTCGTATATACATCAAAATATACACAGCATAACAACCAAGCATTATATACAATATATCAAACAGACAAACAGAGTGTGGGGTGAACTGTTCTCACCATAACAGTCCCCAAGTTACAAATGGTAAGCTAGTGCCTTTTATACTTATTCAGCACTCATAAGATCTGATGCAATCACTAATTAACAATCTGATGCAATCTGATCTAACCATTACAAATCATGATGTTACAATCCGTTCCACCTGCACTTCATCACTTAACTTGCCTGTGATTACTAGTCTCTAACACTTGTGGATTAACATCATGACACTGCAGAATCTAACTGCCTCCATTTTACAATTCACTTTACACATTCTGTTAAATATACATAACATATGTTTTGTCAACTTTTACATATGTTGACAGATGCGCCCTAGTTCGGGTATTTTGTGAGAGGGAGAAGAGCGTCCCTCTGTCCACTTGACTCATGCCCTGCGTCATTTTGTACGTCTCAAAGGTGGGAAGCCCTAGATCCCAACAGCCTCTTGCGAATGTGCCAGAGCAGGCCTTCAGCTCTTTCCAGGTCAAGAGGAGATCCGGATCCTGTCCTGCCCTGCTTTGATCCCCGTGTAATCCAAAATTTCCAGGGAGAATGTGGGAAGGAGGCATCAAAGGGAGAAAAGGCATTTCCCCGCCGCCCACTCAACCCTCACCAAAACCTTCCCCGTCACTGCAAGTTGTTTTAAAATAACACAATAACGCTGAGGTGTTTTCTTTTAATGAGACCACCTTGGAGGCAATGAGAGAGCGGAAAGCAGAAGAAAATCAGAAATTCAAGCGTAAGGTTGGACCGGCTTTGAAAACCTACTCCCTGCTGAATTACACCAGCGGAGAGAAAGAGAGAACTATATATTTAAATAAAATCTATTTTGCCCCCTGCTTTAAAAAACCCTTCTGGATTTGGTTCGGGGATTTTTTTTTCCATAAGCAATTCCCCAATTCCCCTAATAAGAAGCTAAATCAATCTTTGGAGAGAACAAATCACATAAAAACCCCAGCTCAAAAAAAAGAAGAAGTTTATATATGCATATGTGGATAAATTTATGAACTTGATAGCACATGTTCCATTATGCATCTTGTTACACTGCCAACATCTGTGGAGTTTGCAGAGGGAGTGAGATGATGGGGGGGGAGAGAGAGCAATTTTTTTGGGGGGTTCTTCTGATATTCAAGATCTAAAAAGTGGGTATGGGGCTTTGGAAACACACACCCCTCCTCTTATAGGGCTTGGTGGCCAGGTGTCCATCCTTTAAATCAGTGATGTCCAAACTTTGGCCCTCCAGATGTTTTGGACCACAACTCCCACAATACTTTGTCACTGGCAATAGAGGCTTGGAATTCTGGGAGTTGTCGTCCAAAACATCAGGAGGTCTGAAGTTTGGATACCACTGCTTTAACTGTAGGCGCCATCCAACATCATTATTCCGCAATTCTAAGTTCCCACATCCAGTATCAGCTCTGATTCGAAAGCTGAGTTGAGATTTCACTATCAGCAGTGTGGATCAGAATATCTTCCCAAGTCTTAATCAGATGGAGAGCGGCTGGTTGTCTGGCATCCCCCTGCTTTCACAACATAGTGTTCCTGTTTTCTTTTTTCTTTTGGTTGAGAGGAGCAAAGGCAGACAGAAATGTCGCAAACCCCATCCTGGAGACCTCGGGAGACAATTCAACCCTGCATGGTAGGTAAAGCAACTGAAGGCAGGGAGCCTGAGATGAAGATGCAGCTAGGGTGATCCCAAGCCCCCACTACGAGAAGGACGGGTTTCTAGTGGGAGGTTAGGGAAGAGGCCACAGGTCTGCCTTGAAAATATTTCCAGTTTCTGGAGAGATAAGAAACCATGCCCTGGGCTGAGGAGGACAGGCTGGGCTGGAGTAGAATCATGGAATCACAGAGTTGGAAGAGACCTCAAGGGCCATCCAGTCCAAAACCCCTGCCATGTAAGTCTTAGAACAGTGATGGCGAACCTTTTAGAGACCAAGTGCCCAAACTGCAATTCAAAACCCACTAATTTTTTTGCAAAGTGCCAATACAGTAATGTAACCTGTATACAGGTGTCTATGAAGGGGCGATGTTGGGTGCCCACAGAAAGGGCTCCGAGTGCCATCTTTGGCACCCGTGCCATAGCTTCACCATCACTGTCTTAGAAGGACAGAGGGACCCAACCCCTGCATCAAAGTGTAACTTGCCTCTCTCTCTCTCTCTCTCTCTCTCTCTCTCTCTCTCTCTCTCTCTCTCTCTCTCTGCACTGCTTCTGTTTCTCTCATCCGTGGGGATTTTTACCACGTTAAAAGAAAATCACGGACCCACACGGGCAGTGAGTGGGTGGGCAGGGAGAGGAATCCCACCCATGTCTCTGCCCAGCCCATTAATTCTGCACACTCAGGACCGAATTAACCTTGGCCAAGCTTCCTAGAGGAGAGAGTAATTCTAACCATAAAAATCTGCTGATTAAAGCTGGTTTTAGGAATTCGATTTTGCTTAATGCCTTGGCTGTCCGCCCGGCGCAGCATTAAAAGGGGCTACCGATCCTTAAGCATCTCGGGGCGTCCTGGTTGTTGTCGTTGCGCCAATGTTTGGGGTTTGGATCTCCCCCTGCACGCGCACACACACACACACACACACACACACACACACACACACACACACACACACACACCTCCGCTCCTTCACCTCTTCAATTAAAAAAATCCAGCTAATGAAACCCCTCCTTGCTGGCTTTAAACAAGAATTCGTTTTAAGGACTCCTTTAATAAAGTGCCTATAAAAAGGAACGGCAGCTAATGGCACCTGAGTTGTGAGGAGATCCCTCCCTTACAAGTGGAGGAAGGAAGGAAGGCATGTGTAGGAGGCCCCTTGCCCAGCCATGAAATTGGGGGCACCAAGGAGAATGGCACCTTTGGGTCACCCCACACAATCTGTGGGGCTGCCATATTTAGGGATCAGACCTCCAACACTCCAACACTCCAACGGGGCATGGTGGCTCAGTGAGCTAGAGCGCTGAAACTGTCGGCTGCGAAGTCGGCAGCTCGGCGGGTTCGAATCCCGGGTGCCATGCAGCGGAGTGAGCTCCTGCTGTGAACCCCAGCTCCCACCAACCTAGCAGTTTGAAAGCACGTAAAAATGCAAGTTGATAAATAGGTACTACTGTAAAAAGCGGGAAAGTATACCATGCTCCATGTGCAGAAATATGTTCTGCCATGCCCGCCATGGATTTGCACAACACTGGCTCTTTGGCTTGGAAACAGAGATGAGCACCGCCCCTAGAGTCGGACACAGCTAGCAGGCAACTGCAGGTGGAACCTTTACCTTTTACCTCCAATGCCTAGGTTTTGTTCTGGGAGTTAGTTTTTTCAAATGCTGACTCTTTGGCTTGGTCAGACTAAGTCACAGCAAGCTTGTGTGAGGCCACCAGGCTGTTAGCATGAAACCCAAATAGCAGTGTCAAAGGAGGAATGTCTAAAGTGCTTGCCACATGTGGAAGTTTATAAAATCATACACGGTTTGGACAAAGTAGATCAGGAGAAGCTGTTTTCCCTATCGCACAAGACTAGAACTAGGGGGCACTCCGTGAAACTTTTGGGTGTTAGATCTCAAACAAATAAGAGAAAGTCCTTGTTCACCCAGAGGGTCAGGTGGCTGGGGAGTTAGGTGGTCTAGCCAAGAAATGAGAGTTCACACTTGAACAACGGCACCTAAGAGGTGACCTGACTGAAGTTGATAAAACCATACATGGTGGGGACAAAGTAGAGAAGGAAAAGCTGTTTTCCCTATTGCACAACACTAGGACTAGGGGGCACTCCATGAAACTTTTGGATGCTAGATCTCAAACAAATAAAAGAAAGTACTTTTTTCCACCCAAAGGGTCACTGGTCTCTAGAATTTGCTGCCAGAAGAAGTGGTGACAGCTGGCAGCCTTGACAGCTTAAGGAAAGGATTGGACAAGTTCATGGAGAACAAAGGTATCCATGGCTGTCATGATGGATGCGTAAGGACAACCTTCGGGTTGGAGAGAGAGGCAGGAGATCTCTCAATGCCATTGGCGGGGAATAATAAGGAGGAGGAGACAACCGCTTGGGAATACCTGGAAGCCAATGGAGGACCTCTGTGTGAGACAAAATGCTGGACTGGATGGGCTGTGGCCTGCATGGAGAGAATAAATTACCCCTTGGTCCCACAGCCTCCTCTCCCTGGTGAGTTTGATGGCAAGGGATCTTGCGGACCTCCTTGTCTGCTTCCACTATCTGCCCTGGAGGGTTGGCAGTGGGCGTCAGCTCCATGCCGTGGGCTCCCAGGGATGTCGGATCCATGGTGCGAATAATTAAATCCTCTCGCGGGGTGGGGGGGAGAACGCACACCTTTTCCGCCCTGCGGGCCACTTTGCAAAGTAGAAATCAACAACAAAAAAAGCCGAGCTGATTGAAATATTAAATTATGGTAAGCAGGGGAGACTTGCCAGGAGGCGCCTCACTACAAAATAGGCATTGATTTTCTAATTATATGAAGCCCTGGTTGGGCGCTGATTCACTCCTGGCTGTGTGGAGGATTGATTGCAGGAAAAAGACAGAGTGGAGGAGAAAGAGAGAAAGAGAGGGAGGGGAAGAGAAGAGACGCCGAAAGAATCCCTGTCGGCACCTGACCACCAAACCAGACCAAAGCAGCCTCTTTGTTGGGTAGGGGGAGCTAGCAAGGGAGTGGAGGGTGGGGGAGGAGATAGCTCCCCCTCCCCCCAAAAAAAGATCTCCATAGGTTTGCTGAAAGATGTCGATTGTAGCTTATTTATTTATTAAACAGAACAAACAAACATTTTTACCTTCTCTTTCTCCCTGACAAGGAGACAAGCTGGCTTGCATCACTAAGAGACAACATTTAGAGCTAAAAATAGAGGAAGCACCCAAGCGCTACAAAGGATCACATCTCGCTCTAAGAAAACGATAGGCTAAAGCAAGCATGTCTAAACTTTGGCCCTCCAGATGTTTTGGACTGCAACTCCCACAGTCCTTTGCCGTTGGCAGTCTAAGCTTAGAATCCTGGGAGTTGTGGTCTAAAACATCAAGAGGGCCAAAGTTTGGACATGCCTGGAGCAACAGCAGAAACACGTTCACAGCAGTGCGGCATGAAGATCTCTTTTCAGAACTGTTTTTAAAATCCCACTCAGGCAGCTAGCCCCTCAGGGAAGGCTTTCCCCGAGGAGGAAGACCTTTGCCTGCTTGAGGGAGGAAAGCAGGGACGGAGCCAGGCTGGCCTCTGGTGGGAGGGAGTTCCAAAGTCTGGGAGCAGCAGCAGAGAAGGCCCTCTTTGATGTCCCCATCAGAGGGACCTGGGGAGCAGTAATGCTAGGAAGGAGGAAGCCAGTGCCCTCAAGTTACCTTCCTCTGTCCCCCCACTGAAAAGCAAAATTCAGTGGGGGGCACCCTGGTCTCCATCTTCCCACTTCAAGATCAGGCATTGTGATTTTGCTTTAGCTGCGGGGGAGGAGGGTGGAATACTTCTGGAATTTTCCACTTCTTCCCCATAAACATGAAATTGCAATCTCGTGAGCATCAGCTTCCTCGAGTCCAGTGGTTCTCCACCGGTGGCTCCCCAGAGGTTCCCGGACTGCAACTCCCAGAAGCCTCCACCACTCACTGTGCTGGAAGGGATTTCTGGGAGTTCCAGTCCAGGAACATCTGGGGACCCCACAGGTTGAGAACCACTGATCTAGTCCTTCTTGCAGATGGTTGGTTCGATGGCCGTCTGGATGACGTGGACTTCCTTTCTGAGCTGATCCAGAATAAGAAACAGCCTCTAAGATATTGCAAGGAGCCTGGTGGCGCAATGGTTCAACTGCTGTATTGCAGCCCAAACTCTGCTCACCACCTGGGGTTCAATCCCAGGAAGTCGGCTCAAGGTTCACTCAGCCTTCCATCCTTCCGAGGTCAACAAAAATGAGTCCCCAGCTTGCATGGGAGGTGTTGTGTAGCCTGCATCGTTGCTTGTAAACTGCCCAGTGAGTGTTTTAAGTGCTATAGGGAGTGTGTAAGAAGCATGCTTTCTGTTTGCAAAGGGAGCCGTTTGCAACTTCTGTTTCAGAGCTGAGACTGCTTTCTGTTTTCCTCATTTGTTCTCCTCATGCGCTCCTTCCTGACAATATCCCCCTTAGAAAAGCCCCTCCGTCTGCCTTGGAAAATCAAACAGTGACAGCATTTGCCTTGTTTTGAAGCCACATCTCACTGTTGGCTCATAGTCAGCATGTTCTCTTGGAATATTAAATCCAAAACCCTTCACATTTTGGGGTATTGCTGAGCCAAGTCGGAGCTTCATTCCAGGGCATGTGGGGAGAGGTGGATGCTCCTGGGAGGGGGAGTCTTTTCTCCAAAAGGCTGAGTTTACTCCCTCCACAGCCTGTGTGGATGACCACCCTAGGACACACCTGTTGCCTCATATTCAGCCTGTGACCTTTGGCGGTTCCAAGATCCTTCTTGCTGGTAGCATTGCTGAGCCGGGTGTCCCATAAACAGTGTGTTTTGGTTTCTTTTTCCTATGTCCGACGCTTTGCATTTATCCCCGTTGAGTTTCATTCTGTTGTTTTCAGCCTGGGGCTCCAGCCTATCTAGATCCTTTTCAGTCTTGTGTCCGTTTTCCAAGGCATTGGCCATGCCACCCAATTTGGTGCCTGCAAGTCTGATTGGTATTCTCTGCACCCCTCTGTTATGTGTCGTTAGACTCCTTCCAGCTGAGCCAGAATCCAAGAACAGAGGGAGGGCAGGGCAGAACATCCCAGAGGAGCAAGAGATGAAGGGCATACAGGGGGCTTATAGACATGCACAGTCGGCCCCCTTGAGTCAATTCTCAGGAGTCACCTTGCAGCTCTCTCTTGCTAGATTTGCTGGTGCCTCAGCTTCCAAAAGTCCAAAACCAATAACCCAGATTCCTCTGGATATTTTTCAAGCACCCTTCACACCCTCCCTCACATGTCCCCTGATTCATCTAATTTTTTTAAAAAAAAATGTGCAAAACACGTAACTACGAAAGTGAGCAGGAAATTTCCCTGGAGAAGAATCTTGGTTTTTGAAGGATGGCCCAAAGCAGCTTTGCAGTTTCGCTACGGGCAAACGGGTTGGAGTCAGCTCTAGAGGAATGCCGTCCCTAGAAGGAAGGGAAAAGGACACTGAGGGTTTTTCAGGGCCAGAAGCAATTTGGGTGTGGGTGGGTGTGCAATTTCCTTGGTGCCCTGGATCAGGAGAAATGCGCAGGCGCGCCTGCAACTGAAATTTCACCGGGAGTCTTGGGACACCATATAGTTGGCTGTAGAAGTTTCAGAGAGGGCAGCCGTGTTAGTCTTTTCATGAATTTCAGACAAAAATCAAAGAAAAACAAAACAAAACAAAACAAAACAAAACAAAACAAAACAAAAGACACAAACATGTGGCACCTTAAAGACTCACTTTCATATTTTAATGTAACGTTTAGTGGACATGTCCACTTCTTCAGACATATAGCAGCAGAATGAGGTACGAAATATAATATGAAATGGGATATACATTTCATACCAGATATTCATTGGCTGTAGTCCAGATATTCATTGGCTGTAGTATATAGAGTTGGGGGGGGGGATAGAGGAAGGGAGGGAGGAGGAGGGGAAAGAAAGCTGGCCTGAGCCATGAAACTATAGAGCTCTGGCCCAATTTTCTCACCATTTCTACGAATTAACTCTCCCTCCTCTTCTTCCCCCTCCTCCTCCCTCCCTTCCACTGTCCACCCCCCCAACTCTATATACTACAACCAATGAACATCTGGACCACAGCCAATGAATATCTGGCATGAAATGTATATCCCATCTCATATTATATCGCACACCTCATTCTGCTGCTATATGTCTGAAGAAGTGGACATGTCCACGAAACGTACATTGAAATATGAAAGTTAGCCTTCAAGGTGCCACATGTTTTGTGTCTTTTTTTTGTTTTTTGTTTTTTGTTTTTCTTTTTTTTTTTTTGCCTGAAATAGTTGCCTGTCGTTTCCTCCAGAAACCTGATGACAACCGCTCCCTCCCCAGGCCTCCCAAAACAGAGGAAGCTGGCTTTGTGGAAGTTGGTTTTCATGGAAATTCCTCCCATGGCTTGCGTGGCTCCCGTGGCTCCCTTGGCAGGGTGGCCCCATCCCCCTTTCACCGCAAGGATGGTAGAGGAGCACTGGAGAGTCTTATAGCTTGGCTCTCAACCCCAGGAGCTGCACAGAGGACTTTTTCCCCCAAGGAGATGGTGCCCAGAATCTTTTGAGGAGGATGCTGAGGATGATTCCAAAGATTTTGGGCATCATCACCTCCTCGAAACTCTGTGTCTCGGAAGGACCTGTTTCTGCCTCCCGCTGCCCTGCTGCCTTTCCACTTTATAAGCAGTCCTTTTCTGAGAATGCCACTTCCACCCTGGCGTCAGTTAAATCTCCCTCTCCTTCCCCCCCGTCAAAATTTCTCATTCCTTTAAATCCAATTGCAACGTGTTATCAATTTTTAGCTGTTATTCCGCTTTATAGTCCTTTAATATATTATTAATCTTGGAAATCCTGCTTCCTGCCCCTTCAGGATTTAAAAAAAGGCCTCTGCCTCCCCCACCCCCACACCCCCAAAAAAATTTATGTCTCCGACATGAATTTTATGTCTTTTTATCTGGAAATGCATTTAATTTTTATTGCCGTCTTTACTCATGTCGTCTTTATTCCAGCAATTGGATTTATTAAGATTTGTTTCCCTCCAGCTGGGCTTTCTTTGCTGCTTCTGGTAGTGTGCAACCCGGAAGCTGCAGTGTGATATTTGGGGTGTGTGTGTGGGGGTTCCCCTTCCTTCTAAGAGGACAAGCTGAGCTACGGAGCACCCCACACTTGGAGGTCTGCAGGAAGTCCCTGAAGCAGTGGGCCTCTGTCCTTCATCACTTCATCACTCTTTCTCCCTCTCACAAAATACCAGAACTAGGGGACAACCACTCAAATTGAGGGCTGGGAGAGTAAGAACAGACAAAAGAAAATATTTTTTCACCCAGCGCGTTGTGAGTCTGTGGAACTCCCTGCCACAGGATGTGGGGATGCAAGCAGGGGCCCTGCTTTATCAGCCTAGGATCTCTTCACAATCCAGTTACAATCATAGAACAGTGAAGATGGAAGGGATGGAACTCCCTGCCACAGGACGTGGTGATGGCATCTGGCCTGGATGCCATCAAAAGGGGATTGGACAGATTCCTGGAGGAAAAGTCCATCACAGGTGACAAACCATGATGGAGATGCATCATCTCCAGGCTTTAAAAAAGGATACTTCAAGGGCCAGATGCAAGGGAGTGGGATTGGGAGACAGAGAGATCTAGTCTCGTGCGCTCCCGGACGCATCTGGTGGGGCCACTGTGAGATCCAGGAAGCTGGACTAGATGGGTCTTTGGTCTGATCCAGCATGGCTCTTTTTATCTTCTTCAGTAGAAATGAAACTTCAGGATCCAGCATCCTTTGAAGGCAGGGTGAGGCAGAGCAAAACACTTGCCTTGGGGTGCAGCTGCTGTGGTGCGCAATAACACACCCCCTCTGGCTGGTCCCTGTCATGGAAGGCAGAGCTCTTGGCAGCCCACAGGCGGCCCTGCACTCCCTAAGCTGTCTTGCTGGTCCCCAGTTTGTGTGGGGACACCCTCCGACACTGCCTGTTTTGAAGGGGGGTCCTGTTTGCAGGTCAAGAGGTTCATTTATTGGCTGCATTGATGCTCTTTCCTTTCCACCAGACAGCTCCAGGCTGTGGATTTGGCCTTCTCCTCACAACTGCCCTGCCCCGGGAGGTAGAGCAGTCTGAGATCGTGTGAGCAGTCCAGGAAGGGTTACCTGCGAGCACCCTCTCTAAGTGGGGAATCAGCACACATGGTCTCCGGAGTCCCTCTCCACCAGCCCAGCTGTTCCACCAGACGGTCGCTGAGGGAGACTTTCCCCTTTGCCCTGGGCGGCAAAGATCTGGAGTCAGCTCTCCCTGAGACATTCCAACTTGGTTCAGCGTTTGCTCATTTCTGAGCAATAGGATGTCTTAAAAAAAGCTCCTCGGAGCCTCCAGCTGTGTCTGGGAAGCACTTTTGGCAGGGTGTCCTGAGCGCCATTTAGCATTTCATTCCTTCCAAGGAAGACCTATTGCCATCAGCCTCTGGCAGAGGAAAAGTTTCACCCAAAACTTTTCTTTTCCCTCTCCCCGCAAATTAAAAAGTCCAGCCCTGCTCGGCTCGCTCTCCCAGAGGCAGAATCTGATCAGAACCCGTTGAGTGAAAATGAACTTCGGAGCGGCTGGCTGTTTGCAAGACACTCCCCGCCTTCTTGCTTGCAGGAGACGGGTGGGGTTTTAAGCAGCAGCTCTGATCTCCCATTCGAAGGAACCTCATTTTCAGACTGGGGTGGGGTTGGGGGGGGGCAGGGTGCCCCACAAAACTTTTGGAAATTAAGGCATTTCTCTTCTCTGCTTCGGGGGACACCCAGGTGAGGGCAAGGATATCCCTCCCCCCAACCCATCATCTTGTCCTCCCTGGCACACAGTCTGGGAGAAAGCATCATCCTGAGAAAATTCACCAAGCAGAATCAGAGGAAGGAGCAACCACACACTGTGCAGGTGTGCCCTGCAGGTGTGCCCTGCCCAGCTTAGGAGTTGTTGTCTTAACCCCCCTCAAACTCTTTATTCATTAATTCATTAATGAATTAATTAAATAATTAATCAAACTCTATTAATTAATTAATTAATTAAACTCTATTAAATTAATTTGATTTGATTTGATTTAATATAATATAATTTAATTAATTAAACTCTATTCATTCATTAATCGATTTGCATTTATTTATTTTATTCCCACCCAGGTTTTTTTTTTTTTATTATTATTCTCAGCCTTTCCCATAGTTGGTGTTTTGAGGCTTGTTTCTTGAGATTTCTGGAGGAAAAGTCCATCGCAGGAGACAAGCCTTGATAGGGATATGTGTTCTTTCCAGACTTAAAAAGGAGGGTCCCTCCAAGTGCCTGAGGCAGGGTGGGCAATATCAGGAGATGGATATCTAGTTTACTCCTGTGCCCCCAGAGGCATCGGGTGAGGCCACTGGGAGATCCAGGAAGCGGGACCAGATGGGCCCTGGCCTGATCCAGCAGGGCTCTTCTTATGCTCTTATGTTCTTAAGGTACCTTTCTTGACATGTGTTTTTCTAATGCATGGATTTGTTTGGCCCTCATTGGCAGGTTCTGGAGCTGCACGGTGGGGGGTTTTCATCAAGAAATGTTGGCCTACGGATAACCCGTCGGTTTCTGCTCCAGAGTTCCTGGAGCTTCTGAAGTCACCTCCTCCCTTTGTAGGTCATTTGGGCCAAAATAGCTGAGCCTCCTGCCTCCACCCTCCCACCCTGCTTGTTTTGTCTCTTGGCAAGATATGTAGGCACCACTTCCTCGCGTCTTCCTTCCAGGATGGGATTAACCCACTCCACTTTCCTTTGGCGAAATGTTATCTGTTCCTCCAGCCACCCACCCCACCGCCCCCCAACACACACGCACACACTTTGTGGTCTTATTATCAGTGAGGGTGGGCTGGGTTCTCTCTCTCTCTCTCTCTCTCTCTCTCCCCCACTCCATCCCCCAGGCTTATTTTTGAAAATAATCATTAATCGTTGCCATTTTTGTGTCTGCAAAAATAACCCCAAAGCTGGCAGGCTGGAAAATCCTTCTTAATTCGAGCCATCCTCACGGGTGATTATCTGTCGTGGGGGAAAGCCACGTCTCCTGGCTGCTCTGTGCACTCCCCGATAAGTGGGGGTCCTTTTTAATGATGCACCTGAACAGGCGTTTTTGTTTTGTTTTGTTTTGTTTTGTTTTGTTTTGTTTTGTTTTGTTTTGTTTTGTTTTGTTTTGTTTGTTCCCTCCTGCTAATCCTCTGAGGTGTCCTCTTACTAATGAAGCAAGGACCAGGAGGCTTTTACTGGCCCTCTGCCCCCAAGATATGTTTTAGTTTTTTTCCGCTTCCAAAGGGATCTTCGGGGCTGCCGAATGCCCACACATCCCAAGCTGCTGCCGCCGTATCTTTGGGTTGATGCTCTCATGGTTCAAATGCAAGGAAGCTTTCTCGAAGCTCAGAAAGGGGAAACCAGGGGCTGGAGGAAGGATGGAGGTGCCAGGTGCTCATTCCTTCTGCAACCAGAAAATTCCAAGTGCAAGAGGCAGAGGGAGAGTGTTTGGAAGTACAGTGGAACCTTGATTTACATACTGCTTGACTTGCATCATATTTGACTTGCAGCAAGAAGGGGCCTGTTTGACTTGAGTCGCAGGCTTTGACTTACATCTCGGAGCCCCGGCGCAAGGCACCGGAATTGGGTGGCAGCCACAACCCAGCATCGTGGCTGCCGCCTCCAAACTGCTCCTGCCTTCTTCCCCTCCTCCGGCAGCGGCGGCTTCGGCGAGGCCAGCTCAGAGCTGCTGCTGGAGGAAAAGAAGGGCCGGGAGCTCGGGGCTGGCCTCGCTGGTTAGACAGTCGGCTCAGTCTTGTAAAAAATCTGGCTGCAGAAGTCTGGTCCACAATGGAAGCATTTTAGTTGGGGAGATGTAAAGTTGTGGGACTCTAATGGTAAGCATAGAGTTGTTCAGAACTTGGAACGTCAGGTTAAAAATCAGTAAAACTTAAATGTTAGACATTGTTGCTATGAACATTAAAAAGTGGAGGCATATAACTTGTGGACTATAATTCCACTGCCTCCTCCTCTCTTTGAAGAGACATTTCATTTACATCCCCGGAAGGAATCTCCTATCCCAGTCAAATTCGTGTTAAATTGCTGTTTTCGGGGGTCTTTTTCATCATCTGGAACGGATTAATCCGCTTTCCCATTACTTTCTATGGGAAACGTTCGTTTGACTTCAGTCATGTTTGACTTATGTCTAGTCCACTGGAACAGATTAATGACGTAAGTCAAGGTTCCACTGTAACTTAGGACAGGGCATACCTGTCAAGTTTCGGATTTGAAAATATGGGATCATGGTCACAGTATCCTTGCCCCTACCACCTATTGAGCATGCTTGACACTTCGAGCATGCTCAATAGCTGTCCCCATGCCATTCAGAGGATTTTTAAAAATGATATAATCTTGGACATTTCCAGGAAAATAATATATCTGGGAAGACAGTGGGAAATAGGGGTAAAAAATGGGATTTCCCAGAGAATACGGGACACTTGACAGGTATGGGGCAGGGAGACCTTTCGCCATCCCTTCATCTTTAAACGGCAGGACTGGAAGGGGTCCTGAACTGATTCTGTTGGCGCTAGGCTTCTTTTTCCTTGTATAGTGACTGTTGTTGCACAAACACACACAGAGAGAAACCCACAATAAAAATCACATCAGAGGTCTCTCTTTGGGCAAAGGCCATGGGGAAAGCAAGCCGCTATTCTTTTAAGTTTTGCAGAACTATGCAAAACAATTATTTAAAGGTGGGGATGTGAGATTCTTCTTGGCTGTTCAAATATGGCAACTGACTGAGTTTTAAGCTCCAGTAAGGGGGAGAGAGAGAGAGAGAGAGAGAGAGAGAGAGAGAGAGATTCCCAGTGGTTTCCACCTCTGCCACAGCTGGTGGGCAGCCCTTCTGGGGAATCCACCTGTCACCCCAGCCGGGAAATTTGGTCTCTTAGGAAGCAGGAATTGGCGCCTTCTCCACTTAGGTATTTTTTGGTATTTGCTGGAGATGCAAAAAGGCAGGAAGTAAAAGTTCTGCTTCATCTGAAAACCGCTTTCATCTTAATCCTCTGGTTTGTGGCATCCGAGTGTTGCTACTAATTACACAAACAGCTCATTAAAGAAATGTTACAGTGTATATAGCTCTTAACATTTTAAAATGCTTTGGCAGCAAAGGGAGACAAACTTGCAGGTTGAGGCAAACTTTAAAAACAACAACAGGCTTCCATGTCATCACTCGAAATCCTTAGATCCTTCCTTCCTTCCTTCCTTCCTTCCTTCCTTCCTTCCTTCCTTCCTTCCTTCCTTCCTTCCTTCCTTCCTTCCTTCCTTCCTTCCTTCCTTCCTTCCTATGAGCTCTGCCACAGCCAATATGGGGGAGACAATAGTGGCACACACTGGCAGCTGTTCCAGATGAGACACCTGTTTCTGTATCTCCCCACCCCCACCCCTTAGAGCAGGCATGTCCAAACTTCACCCCCCCAGATGTTTTGGACAGGAACTCCCACAGTCCTTTGCCATTGGCAATCTAATCTTAGAATTCTGGGAGTTGTGTTCCAAAACATCAGGAGGGCCAAAGTTTGGACATGCCTGCCTTAGAGAAAGGAGCTGCCTATGTTTTCAGCTTCTCCTGCACCTGGAGAATGAGACTGCCACCCATCCATGGTGGTGGTGGTCCTGGTCTCCTTCCAGGTCCTGAAGGAAATGCCAACTGCCATCCCAGTTGTCTTTCCTACCTAGAGTGGAGTAGAGGTGCTGTCCTGCGCCCCAGGCCAATGCCTTCCCCAATGCCATCTGGAACTAGAAAAGGCCCACCTGAGAACTTCTTATTCCACCCTACTTAGGAGCTCCCAACCCCATATGTCCTGGTCACACTTGCTCCTGCCCTCCCCTCCTCCCTAGACCCATTGGCATGACCTGCAGCTGGTAGAAAGGGGTGGAGAACACTGCCCTGTCCCATGGAGAACCGGGCCGCGTAACTCAAAGGCATTTTCTTCCAGCGCTTCCCCAGTTTGGGATGGAAGACAAAGCAAGAGGGGTCCCTAATGGAATAAGGGAGGGTGTGGAATGAATGAATTCAGAAATGCATGTGCTGGAAACATTACAGCACAAGAGATGGGCACGAAACGAGCAATTTTTTTGTTTTTGTTTTTGTTTTTTCGTTTCGTTACGTAATGAAATGAAAAATGAATTTTGTCTCCAAAATGAAACGAGACGAACCGAAACAACAGAAATTTTGTCGTGCATTTCGTTTTCGTTGCGGCAAATACATTGAACTGTAATGAATGCCAACGAAACAGCAATTTTTTGTTTTTGTTTTCGTTTTTTCATTTCATTACCTAATGAAACGAAAATGAAATTTTTGCAAAAAAATCACGAAAAATGAAAATGAACTGAAATGGACCCCCTAAATGACAAACGACAAACGAAACACCATTTTTGAGTCGTGCCCATCTCTATACAGCACACCAACCTCCTTCTCAGAATGTCCAGGGGCTGTTCCTAAGAACCAATAAAACACAACACAAGGCAGGGCTTTAAAAAGGCTCCACCATTGTCGCATGTTTTGCTTTGTTATTTTGGCTGCAGCAGAAGTAAGGGGTGCTTCAGAGTGGCAGGGACTTCCAGGCCCTCCCGGCTCTTCTGCACACGCAGACAAATGCAGCCACCTGCAGAGGCTGCGCTGGGATGTTCAATCGAGGGTCACACTTGGGGTTTCTCTGGGTGGGTGGAATTTTCCCCCCACCCTTTTGAGCCTTGACTGGAGGGAAGGAATCTGGCACCTACACAAGGCTGGGGAGGAGGTGTTTGGCTGTTTGTGCCTCTTGTTTTTACAGACAGTTGACTCTCTCTCTCTCTCTCTCTCTCTCTCTCTCTCTCTCTCTGTGTGTGTGTGTGTGTGTGTGTGTGTGTTACTGTGGGTGTTGCTTCCATGACATTGCTTGAATGGGCGCCAAGCTCTGTGAGCCAGCCTTTTCAGATCAAAGGCAGCTTAGAAGGACACGGTCAAACTCCAGACCCACTGAGGAAGCCTGGCTCAGAAATTATTGGGAAGTTTTCATTTCCATGAGAGCAAGAGAAGGGGAAGGGTGTTTCTTTTAATAAATTGCTAGGGTTCCCAAAATCTCTATGTATAGACATCTACTGGCATTTTTATTTGTGCATAAAAATATAGAGTTATCTAGTCTCGTGCGCTCCTAGATGCATCTGGTGGGGCCACTGTGAGATACAGGAAGCTGGACGAGATGGGCCTTTCGCCTGATCCAGCATGGCTCTTCTTTTGTTCTTATGATCTTATGTTCTTATGTTCCTATGTTTTTATAGACATACACACACAGAGGGGTGGGGGAGAGAGAGAGAGCATGGAAGAGCTAAGTGATTGATTAAAAAGACACAAGCAAGTCATCCAGGACTTCAGATGGCCACACTAGCACCTGCAAAGAGTGACACCATCTCCCTTGATCCTCACTCTGGCCTCAAAGTCTCAGAGCCTTGTAAGGTCATCCTCTTAACCTACTAGTCACAAGTGCCAGTCAAAGTCCATCAATGCCTGCTCTTCCATATTGATCCTGAAGCAAAAAGGTGGCCAACAGTGGCATTGTGGACCATGAAAACAAGATGGGAAAGGTCCACCCCTGGATCCTTCCTTGGGAGCTGCTCTGTTGGCCCCTGCCTGGCTCTGATGATCTCACAGTGCAGGCAGTGGTTCAACTCCATACTGTATGGAAACAAAACCATCTCTTACTTTTCTGCTCCTGTTTCACTGCCAAGTGTTGTGAATGAAAATGATTGGTCCCAAGACAGAGGCTTTGATCTGGAGCCACTTGGTAGTTCCACGTAGACGACAGCCAATGGCAGCCAATGGTTCAGTGACATTGACGTCAGTGTTGGTATGCTGTTTAGCAGTCAATTTGATTCAATTTGATTTATGTTTTGTCATGGTCGATGAATCATGAATAACAAATTTATGGATTTTCCTCCCGACAAATCGATGAATCAATTTATCAATTCATTTTTGCCTTTAAAACCCTATAAAACATCCTCCCAGGTGACAAGAGATACCAAAATGACAGAGAAGGTTCCCCCTCTCATCTACAAGCCTTGCAGTTTGAGGAAGTGTGGGTAAGCTTGGTAAAGATTGGCTTTCGAACATCCAAATTATGCACCCACAAAGGGCCTCTTCCTGGCTTGCAGAAAACCCAAGAGGAGACTCATGGGGAGCTTCTCTGTCATTTCAGTCTCTCTAGGTGCCTTGAAGGCCAATTTATAGCCCAGTAAATCAAAAATTGCTAAAATTTGTGTTTGTTGGGTTCGTCATTTCGGAGGAATACGAATCAACACATTTCCGACAAACTTTGCAATTTGGCTTTTTAATTCATACCCATCTCTACAGTCCATTCAATGAATCAACTCGAGTTAGAGCTAGCAATTGGTTGTGGGCCCCTTTTGTTGTTGTTCAATGGAATAAAGTGTTTGCAGTGATCCCGTGTGGCTTTTCTTCACCAAAGAGTCTTGCGGGTCAGCAGGGACCACAGCATCTCGCTGACTTCCAAAGCAAACATTCCGACGCTTCATTTCCAACTCTAACCCTGGGCAATGTCTCTCTTCTTTCTCCCTCTGCAGTGCCTCTACGGCTGTTACGTCCACTCCTCCATCATCCCCACTTTCCACCGAAGGTGCTACTGGCTTCTTCAGGTAAGACAGTGTGGATTTTCTACCTTACGCTGAATGTGTCCACCAAGATTCAGAGTGGAGTTTGCCCTCTTGGGCTGGGAGAAACGCTGTTCCTTGTGGTTGTCCTTGCTGGTATTCCACTTGCCTTGGATGGTTGGGAATGCGGAGTGTCTTCCCGTTTGTTGGCGAATTCCCCGTTGTGAGCACCAATGTTTCAGGCTTTCTCTTTCTTACATCACTTGTGGAGTGTTTTGAAGTGAGAACTTTGGAGATGAGCATTTGGTCCCTACAGCAAAAAACAGCAAGATGGTGGGGTAGTAGCCAACATTGATCAAGGAGGGGGAGGTTTCGAAAGAAGGCGAGAATTAGTGGTTGTGAAGATGGAAAGAAGCCTTCCCATAAGCACAGGGCTTCTGTTTGCTCTTGCATTTTGCTGGCAGGATGGAAGGTCATTGGGTAACAAACTTGGCTTCACACATGAAGGTTTCCATTGGCAAATCACGCACTGTCAACAGTTTAAGTTCATCTTGTTTTCTGGCACCCTTGCATCCTTGGATGTGGTTTCCAGGCATGGTTGATTTATGGAGTGGGGAGGACAATTATCCTTTCACTCTTGGGTGGTGAGTGACTTTGAGTTTGGTACTTAATGGATCCAGTTCTTCCCCTTTCCCCAATCAAATCTGTACTGTCCCTTCTGTGTCTCAGTTTGTGATCATCATGAAAAGATGTATCTTGATCTACTGTTGTGTGCGGCAGATGTGCAGGATCTGAGCTGCTCCTTCCAGAGGGACCAAGCCAGTATGTGGAAAAAAATCTGATTATGGGATAGGGTATTTCCCCCATTACATTTTGCCTTGAAAAATCAGTAGCAGCAGCAGCAGCAGCAGTAGCAGTAGTAATCATGCCTTTGAGAGTTGGTTGTCTACAAAGCACTGAACATTCACTACCTCCGAGAGCATGCTGGAGAATGGTGCATGGGGTTTTCCATAAAAATATCATCAGTTAATCTACCTTTTAAGCCAGAATGTGTTTTTAGTGAATATTCTGCTGGAGACATGAAGATAAGTGATTTAGGGATACATGCAATAACTGCAGCTTGAAATTTGTATTCTATGTCCTGGGAAAAGGCAGAAATACTGAAACAAGACAAATTGATTTAAAAAAATTGCCTGGAAGTTGAGGAAACAGACACCTTGTCAGAAGCTAAAGGGCTGACCAAGAAGGGAGGGGGGAGCATGTTGAAGCTGAGGTTTGTAAGAAGTTATTAAAGTGGGCTGGGGAAAAGAGGGAAGGTTAACAGACATAGCTGATGATGAGAATTATTCAGGGCCAACAAATATTTGATAACAGGACTAATACAGTATAAAAAATATGTTTAAATAAGATGTAAAAAAATGAGATGGTACCTTTCCTCCTCTCCTTCCTCCTAACCTGATTATTCTTGTCCCTGCCTTCATTTCTTCACTTGGCAAAAAGAATTAAACGAACAAAAAACCCCACTCACTATCTCTGGAACATGGGATCCCATAGAGGGATCACCGGGGTGGAAGGGTGGGGCTGCTTTTGAATTCATGCATTGGAAAGATCTATGTCAGTGGTGTCCAAACGTTGGCCCTCCAGATGTTTTGGACCACAACTCCCAAAATTCCAAGCCTGTATTTTCAGTGACAAAGGACTGTGGGAGTTGTAGTCCAAAACATCTGGAGGGTCGAAGTTTGGCCACCGCTGATCTATGTGGACAACCAAGGATGGGCTTTCCTCTAAAGTGTTTTTCTTGAAAACAGTGTGGCAAGACCATTTCACGCTTCCTGCCAACATTGTCCCAGATGATCCATGGTGTTTTGACGGGGCATGTGTCATGCCTGTGTCACAAGAACCAGGGGTTTAAGGGCACACCAGGGTGACTTCCAGTGGTGGCAAAGTGTAGATTCTCATCCTTTGAAAACCAACAACCTTGACTGCTGTATTCTCTTTATGATAGACTACAAGTGCCATGGTCCACAACCTATTAGACAGCAGGGTTGTCACTCATCTGGGTCAGGGAAGGTGACACAGACTCACAAGAGAGGACTTTTGAGACAGCCAAAATCAGGACAGCCTTGCAGGGAACGGTGCCACTCAAAATGTGTTCTTCGCTGTTGTCTCTTACGGCATCCTGGTTTCTATTGGTAATTAATATGCTAAGCACATCCGATCTGGCCTGATTTTGGAAGCTCAGCAGGGTCAGCCCTGGTTAGTACTTGGATGGGAGACCACCAGGGAATACCAGGTGCTGTAGGCGCCTGGGGCAGGAACTGCCAAGCCATTCCAGTATTTCTGCCAAGAAAACTCCATGGACATGGGGTCACGAAGAATCGGTTATGACTGTAATGACACCACACACAGACAGACAGACAGACAGACAGACAGACAGACAGACAGACAGACAGACAGACACACACACACACACACACACACACACACACACACACACACACACACACACACACACACACACACACACACTGATAGCTTAGGTGGTGAAATAATCCCCCCCTCCAACCTGTCCTTTGCATGAAGTGGTTTCTGAGCTGAGTCACAGAGAGTGACTCACATTCCAGACTGAATTAAGACATCCCAGGTGCAAATACTGATGCCCTCGGGGTAGGTGTGTGTGTGGGGGGGTGCCTTTTGCCTGGAGGCTTTCCCCAGGCCCTTTACAGTATTCCCCAGTTCTTCAAGCCCTTGCCAACAGCCAGCTTTGGTGCCTGTCCAGCGTGAGGATGATGCCTGGGGCATCAGACAGCTGCTCCTTGATGATTCAACTCTCATCTCCGCTGGCGACAGTGATAGATAGTGTTGACAGCCCGCTCCAAATGAAGCTCCCGGGGTAATATTCTGCTCGCTGCTGGTGTCCTCCAGCTTCTGGCGCTCTCCTCCCTGGCCTGCCTTCGCAAGGGGCTTTCCAGGCTTCACCGCTGAGTCACCGCTAGGCTTCATCCAAATTGTGTGCTGGAGGCAAAACGGTTCCAAGGGAAAATGAAGGGGCAGATGCTGAAACGTCCCAGAGAGAATCATAGAATCATAGAATCATAGAGTTGGAAGAGACCTCAAGGGCCATCTAGTCCAACCCCCTGCCATGCAGGAACCCCCATGCTTCCCTGGTCATGCTTCCCTGGTCATCGTGCACTCTGGTTTTGTTTTGGTTTGGTTTAGGACTCGGTTTTGTTTTGTTTGGGCCAGGTAGCACCAAAGAGCAGGTCAGGACAGCCAAGGGCAGCTCCTGACGTATCACTGAAAACTTGGCACAGGAGGACATAAATAGGAGGCATAAAATGAATAATGAGATTCGCCTGAGATTTGCCAAAAGATTCACCTGGTGCCCTCACTACAAGCCTTCAATAAATCACTGAAAACCTGGCTTTATAGGTTGGCCTTCCCTGATCATTCTGTTTTAACCAACTTATATAAATAGGACACTGTTATTTCCCCCCCCCGCCTTATGATAATTTTCTACCAATTATTTTTCCCCCATTTTTTCTTATTTTGAATTGTCAAATCATTTTGATTTATTGTATTTGTGCTTATTTGCTTATTTGTTCTTTTTATTATGATGATTTAATCTGTTTTTGTATTTTGTATATGTTTGTAAACTGCCCAGAGTAGCTTTTTTGCTAGATGGTTGCAGTATATAAATAAATAAATAAATAAATAAATAAATAAATAAATAAATAAATAATGGGCAGTGGCAGGAGCAATGTTACACCTTGGCTCAAGCATCCTCTTCCTCCTCCTCCTCCTCCTCCTCCTCATCATCATCATCATCATCATCATCATCATCAACAACAACAACAACAACAACAACAACAACAACAACAAACTTTTGAACTGCATCACATCCCTCGACTGGAACTTGCAGACCGCTGAGTCTCTTCCAGAAGTCATTTCAGCACCTTGGACAGCTCATGTGAAGCAAAGACTCTTAGCAAGCAGCAACTTTACCTATGCTGGGCCCAAGTTGTTGTTGTTGTTGTTGTTGTTGTTGTTGTTGTTGATGATGATGATGATGATGATGATGATGATGATGATGATGATGATGATGATGATGATGATGATGATGATGATGAACAGAGCTGGAAGGGACCCTGTCAAAGAGGCTGAGTGGGGAATCCCAAGTTTCAAACTCTGGCTCTGCAGCCAAAGACCTAAACCACTGATCTCCCCAAAAAGTTCATTAAGAATTATCACCATCGTAGAAGTGCAGAGCCGGATGGGGTCCTATGGGCTAAGGAGTCCAGATCCTGTCCAGGATTTGAACTCCCAACATCTGGTGCCGCAGCCAGGGTCCTAAGCCCCTGAGCTATCCAGCAGTTCTTGGCAGTAACTCTTAGCCGAATGGGTCAAGAAGCGACTGAGCCGGAACCGTGGACCTTTTGCTAGGCCTCCTTTCTAGCTGCCTTGTGGATGGGAAACTCCTTTGGAGACCTTGGGGGTCTCGATCCTTCCTTCGATGGTTCGGGATCTCCACTGACGTCCTGCTCCAGGGAAATTTGCAGAAATAATTATGCATGGGTCTCTTGTGTGTCTGTTCACTGCACCCACGGATGGTAGTTTACGACTAACTTTAATGCGGGCTTTTGTGGACAGGTCAACTTCTGTGTAAGCTTGGATCAAAAACTACAAAATTTAGTCTTTAAGGTGCTGCTGTGTTTGTGTTTTTCTCTCTCTCTCTCTTTATTTATTTTTTTTTACTTTGTACTTTTAGTGCTTAGAAACCCCAGATTTGGCACAGTGTGGGGTGGGGGAAACCCACTCCCTTCCCCCCCTTCCTGCCTTCCCTCCACCTTGGCATCCTTGTTTCTCTACCTGGCTGGGCCATCCTGCCCTCCCTTGGCTCAAGCTCCAACCCTGCTTCTCCAAAATTCTCCTGCAGTCATCGGGGATGGTGCAACACACACACACACACACACACACCAATATTTTGGCAGTCTGGCTCCAGTTGTCCAATGCAATCACACACACACCCCATCTCCCCGCATTCACAGCATCTTGTTTGCACTCTCAGAGGACACGGGCTCCATTTTCCAGTGTTCCTGTTCACACCCCGTGCGGGCCTATTTATAAACTCCCCAGTAACAATCCCCCTCTCACTCCCAACCTCTCTTCACAGGTCATGGCAGCAGCTTGTTTAAAATTAGAAAATGATGTTCGGAAGGCACACACCTGCTCCACCCCACCCTTTGCCTCCTCACCCCACGGCTGTTGCCTCTTGGCTCTTTTTAAACCAAAGTGATTTCCCAGTCTCTTGTCACCTTGGATGCCTTGTGGCTGCCGCTGATGAGGTTCCTCTCCGAGGGTCCGCAGGCACCTCCAACTGTCACTGCCTTCCCTAATGGTGAGAGGTTTGGGGTCTCCACCGCCTCACCCTGCAGACTCTTTTCTGCCAAGGAGTTTTTCCTCACATGATGGCAGTGAATGCTGAGCTTTCAAAACCTTTTCCCACTACCCTCTTGTCTCTTTCTTTCTTTCTTTCTTTCTTTTTTCTTTCTTTCTTTCTTTCTTTCTTTCTTTGCTTCCTAAATATACAACCTTTCCTCCCTCCCTCCCTCCCTCCCTTCCTAACTATACAACCTTTCCTCCCTCCCTCCCTCCCTCCCTCCCTCCCTCCCTTCCTTCCTTCCTTCCTTCCTTCCTTCCTTCCTTCCTTCCTTCCTTCCTTCCTTCCTAACTATACTGCCTTTACTCCCTCCCTCCCTCCCTCCCTCCCTTCCTTCCTTCCTTCCTTCCTTCCTTCCTTCCTTCCTTCCTTCCTTCCTTCCTTCCTTCCTTCCTTCCTAACTATACTGCCTTTACTACCTCCCTCCCTCCCTCCCTCCCTTCCTTCCTATACAACCCTCCCTCCCTCCCTCCCTCCCTCCCTCCCTCCCTTCCTCCCTCCCTCCCTCCCTCCCTCCCTCCCTTCTTTCCTTCCTTCCTTCTTTCCTTCCTTCCTTCCTAACTATACAACCCTCCCTCCCTCCCTCCCTCCCTTCCTTCCTTCCTTCCTTCCTTCCTTCCTTCCTAACTATACAACTCTCCCTCCCTCCCTCCCTCCCTCCCTCCTTCCTTCCTTCCTTCCTTCCTTCCTTCCTTCCTTCCTTCCTTCCTTCCTTCCTTCCTTCCTTCCTTCCTAACTATACAACCTTTCCTCCCTCCCTCCTTTCCTCCCACCCTTCCTTTCTCTTTGGATTTTGGACAGCTAGTCACCACCACCACACCCAGAGGGATCCCAGGGGAAATAAGTTTTCCCAACCTGTGGTCCTATCGAAACCTCCCCACCCTTTTTACAGCCTCTTGCATCTCTTGCCGGGAAGTAGACCATGAGGTGCCCATGATGGAATAATGGCCTTCATCCCTCAGGAAGAGGGATGTCCAGACAGGTAATGGGCACATATTAGAGAGAAACTAGAATGTAAGGGTGTCTGTTGGGTGCAAAAGGTCAATGAGGCACAGACATAGGTTGGCAGAGATACCTCTGCCTGGTCGCAGAAGCTCCAGCTGGGAGGCAGATTCTTCTCTGAGGTCCTGATGGTGTGGTGTGGTGTGTGTGTGTGTGTGTGTGTGTGTGTGTGTGTGTGTGTGTGTGTGTGTGTGTGTGTGTGTGTGTGTGTGTGTGTGTGTGTGTGTGTGTGTGTGTGAGAGAGAGAGAGAGAGAGAGAGAGAGAGAGAGAGAGAAGGTGTTTCTTTCCACCCAGATCTTTCCTGGTCCTCCTTGGGATGGCAGATTTTCTCTGGATTTGACCCCCCTTGGGGCCATGCCATCCTAATGCAGCCTCCGTTCACCTTCGGAGGCTGAAGCCACCACTTGCCTCTCCCCTTCCAGGCCCGCTTCCCTCGTCAGCTTATGTATAATGCATTGGGTCATTAAGCAATGTTCTTCCAGAGGTTGAGGGCGGCTGCAGAGGCACAGCACCATCTGGAGTGGAGAGATGCCTTCTCTCTTTGGATTTGACCAGCCACAAGGGCTTGAGGCAGGCAGAACAAATGCCTGGCCAAAGAAACAGCATGCTAAAAGAGACCTGGAGGTTGACGTCCATTGGTAGAGGCCTTATTTATTAGCAGAGAACCCAATGGTTCTACAGGCAGGCCAAAGAGAGACTTCCCGCAGAGGTGCCTGCTGGTGACTTAAGAAATGTCCCCTTTCTTTAGGTCTTTCTCCCTATTCAAGCGAGCGTTTGAGGCATGGCAAGGCAAGAGCAAAGAGGCTGCCTTACTGGGCCACTGATGACTGCATCTGGTGTTGCTGACATCTTTCTGGGCATATCTGGAACAGGCAAAGCTGCACAAGAAATGCAGGGCTCCACCAAGCCCAGTTTTCTCTGTCGCCTTTGTTGTTCTCAAAATGCCATCAGGCAAAGTAACCTCATACTGACCAAATGACAGTAATATCTTCTTCTGGGGGACTGGTTCCAAGCTCATCTCATGAGCGTCTGCTGTCTTCTTTGGATTCGTGCGGTGTAACTCCAGCAGCTCCATGACATGCCCGGCACCTTGACTACCCTTGTTGAAGGATCTTCTTAAGTGCTGTTGATTTGGAACCAACATACAGTGACCCTTGACTACAATTGTTGAAGGATCATCTTAGTTGGAACCAATTTACACTGACCCTAACAGGGATTTCAAGTTGAGAATGATTTTTAAGGAGTCCTTTTAACATCTCCCCCATCTCCACACACCCCTGTGAGTTTGTGTAGCTGAACAGGGATTTCAACTCGGCACTCCTCAGTCCCACTCCATTGTTCTGTCCACTACACTACAGGATAGGTGGTGATCTTTGGAATATAACAATAATAAATAAATAATAAACTTTAGTTTTATGCCGTCTTTCTCCCCGAAGGACCCGAGGCGGCTTACAACAACAACAACAAAATTCAACATCAACAATATTAAAATATAAAAGTGAATGTTTAAAAACAACAATAAATACACTATAAAAACAATACTAAAAACAGCAGAAGCAGCAGAATTTAAATCAGGCCAAGACCAATGGCAACAGCCTCCACCCCTGTCTCTTAGGCTCAAGGGCTGAGGCCCTGAGCCTGGCATCAGGACCATCTAGCCTGTCTCTAAGATGGAGCGTTCGATACTTTGGGGTTGAAGATACCAAAAGGATGCCAAAATTCCTGGCTGAGGAGGAGAGGAGCATCTCCCCCTGGGAGGCAATTTGCATGCTGCTCTTTCCCGACTCATGGAAAGGCATCTGTTTGTAGTTGGCTCCGTTACGAGTGTCAAACAAGGAAGAGGTGGTGTGCGGGGGTGTCGAAACATAACCGGGGACTGTGTTTAGACAGCCTCAGGCTTCTAATAATGGGAAATGAGCTTGTATTGACAACAATTCCAGCCACCAGGAATGCAGGTTGGCTTTCCTGCCGGGATTGGCCCAGCCAATGCAACCCTTGCCGATCTTTCACCCAGAATTTGCCAGCGGTGTAAATTTGCAGATCTTGAACCTACTTTGCCAACCGGGCCATCAGAGAGCAGGACTGCCGGGAGGGCCACAAAACTCTCATCGCTGGCCATAAGCTTTGGCTTATGTTTAGAGATGGGCACACAAGGAATTCCAAACGTCATAGGGGAAAAATGTGAATTCGTAAACTCGTATTCGTCAAAGGCAACAAACCCCAACAAATATGAATAAATGAATTTTTAGCCATTTTTGATTCATCAGTCTGCCAACCCCCTTTTTATCCTTTTTTTGGGGGGGGGGTTGTCAACTATAGCTTCTGTCACTTCCTTGGGATAGGGCAATGGTTAGGGTTAGGGTTAGGGTTGGTCATGAGATGATGAAGGCATTCACAGCTTTCACAATCTTTCAGGAATTGTAGAGGAGGGTCAGAGGAAGCGTCTAGGTGATTTTGGTGTCTCTACGTGCCAGTGGGGGCACTTTTTAGGGTTTTGTTAAGGCTACAGTAAACTGACAAATTGATTCGTTGGTATGTCTGGAAAAATGCTATGTTCGTGCTTTGTGATTCGTCAGTGTTTAAACATTGACAAGCCCATCCTGCTGATTCCTGCCCCTTTTGGGAATGTGAGGTTGTGAACAAGTCATCAGAACATTGCCAGGGCTGACATTTTGTGTCCCGGCTGCTGGAAGGACCGCATCTCCCCATATGTGCCTTCTCAGCATTGAAGATCCTCAGAAGAGGCTTTCCTATCAGTCCCGTCACCATCTCGGGGTTCGGCTGAAAGGGGCACAAGGCAGGTTCATCTCAGTGGCAGTTCTCAGACGGTGGAATGCTCTCTGTTTGGAAAACAGACCAGCTCCCTTTGATTGACGCCTGCAAACCCACCTTTTTGTTGCTGCTCATTGCTGCAGTCGCCATCTGCAGAGATCAAGGAGCCCAAGAAAATAAACTCTGTCATTGTCTCCATTTCTTCCCCTTCCATTTGCCAGGAGGTGATGGGACTGGTGGCCATGATCTTAGTGTTTGTTTGTTTTTATGTTGAGCTTCAGCCCATTTTTTTCACTCTCCTCTTTCACCCTCATTAAGGGGTTCTTCAATTCCTCCTCACTTTCTGCTATCAGAGTAGTATCATCTGCGTATCTGAGGTTGCTGATATTTCTTCCAGCAATCTTAATTCAGGCTTGTGATTCATCCAGACCTGCCTTTCACATGATGTACTCTGCATATAAGTTAAATAGGCAAGGTGACAGTATACAGACTTGTTGTACTCCTTTCCAGATTTTAAACCAGTCAGGGAGGCTTTTAACAATCTCGACCGAGTCCCTGAATGCCATTCCTTAGTTAAGGCAGCCTTGAATGTTTTACCTGGGTTTTTTTTTTAATTACTCAATTATATTTTCATCCATTTTATAGTTTAATGGTTTGGAATGTAGCCTTTATTGCCTCTTTAATTCTTTTTAATGTGATGAGCTGCTTTGAGTTCCTTTTTGGCCAAACGGCAGCCAATAACTAAGGCTAAGGAAATAAATAAAGAGAGGCAAACACCTCCTTTTCTGAGCTGTCTGGCCCTCGGAGGTCCATGCTGTACCGATTCTGAAGAAACCCCTTCGTCTCCAGAACAGGCAACACTTTGTGCCCCAAAGAGGATCATGGGAGGCACGAAGAGGGAGGCAACAATGGTAGGTTTTCATTCTGCGATTTTGTTCCCTTCGGCCAAAAGATCCTTTCGTAGAAACGCAGATTGAGTGAGTTGGAACGGGTCTCTAAGGCCGTCAAGACCAACCCCACAGCCTGTGTGGATTTCCACCCACCCATTTCCCCAAAAATAAGACAGTGTCATATTAATTTTTGTCCCAAAGATGAGCTAAGTCTTATTTTCAGGGGAGGTCTTATTTTTTCCATGATCATTTTAAGTGATCCCCCTCTCCCCACCCCTGTGCCAGTGGACACTTTCACCAGACACCCCCACCCCCACCCCTTTATCAGACATTTTCCCCAGACTGCCATATGTTCCGGGAGGCCTTATTATCAGGGAGGTCTTATTTTCAGGAGATGCCTTATATTTCAGTGAGAGGCAAAACTGTAAGTAGGTGTTATTTTCGGGGGATGTCTTACTTTCGGGAAAACAAGGTGGTACATGCCTGGGCCCTAAAGGAGTCTATGAGGGTGAACAGGAGCTTGTCATGATCTATACATGCTGGATGGACACCTGTGTTGGCGAGGGAGGGCCACCTCCATAATCATCATCTCTCTCCTCTCCCGTAGCCGCCATTCTGCCGCGAAATCACACTTTGCAAGCGGGCCCTGGCCATATAAGTCTGCCTGATGCATGGGAGGGTGTTAAAAGCTCTTGTGAACTTCGCCTGCGGGTACATATTATCGTTCCGTAACAAGGTGGTGAGAGAACGAGAGCGCTTTTCAAATTGGCACCTTGACTGTAAGTGTTGACTTCGCCGAATCTTAAATGGAGCCGAACTGGCTTTTTTTTTTTTTGTTCCCTTCACATTTCATCCCGTTAATTATTTGTCTGTTCAGAACTATCTTGCCAGCTCGCCGGGCCGGGCCTGATAAGGTGACAAAGAAAGTCATAACAAAGGGAGGTCAGTAATACTTTTTTTTCCATTGACAAGGACGAGGGGCAGCCAGGCCGAGGAAGTGAATTGCGGGCTGTTGGCGCCAATAAAAAAACACCCTCCACTAGGAGCTTGTTTGTTGCTGGATTTAACTGTGCGGCAGACGCTTTATTTTCCAAGCAGCTAGATTTGCAGCAGCAAAAAAGAGAGAGAGAGAGAAAGAGAGAGAAAACAGAGATAACAGTGCAAGGGAGACCTTTGGTCCTTGACAAACTGAAAGGGGCAATCAAGCATCTGCCCACACAGTGGCTGTGATTGCGAGCTTGTCCAAACCAAATGTTGGTAATCCACAGGGTTTCTTTTGAGGTTCCGTCCACAGACTTTTGTGCCTTTTTTACTTCTGGATCAAGTTTTTTCTTTTATCAAGGATAGATTCTTGGTATGTTGAAAATCTTCTTCCTGAGCTGCCCGGTTGATCTGTTCCAGAAAAGCCAAGCCATTCGACTACAGTCAGTGGTGGCGAACCTTTGGCACTCCGGATGTTTTGGACCACAACTCCCAGGATTCCGAGCCTCGGTTGCCAATGACAAAGGACTGTGGGAGTTGCGGTCCAAAACATCTGGAGCGCCCGAGGTTCACCAGTCCCGGACTACACTATTTGTGGGTTAAGCACGATCTCAGAGCATGTCCAGAGTGCTTGGGTTTTGCCCCCCCGAGTAATTAATCTGTGATTAAGAAAATAAATCGCATTGTTTGTCGTGGCAGTGAGGGAATTCAGGAAGTAAATAAAAGGCAACACCGTGTTGGTATAAAGAAATGCTATCCAGGGTGCCTCCCTTCTCTGGCTGTTGGCACATGGGTATGGCCACATGGCCACTCCATGGCACCTGGTTATTAGGACCACACATGACAAAGAGTGTCATAGATGGGACACTGTCCTTGACGAAGCCCCTGCTGGCAGCTATGAGACACACATCTTGTTGTTATTGTGGTTCATTTGGCTCCGGTTGCAAAGGTTCCTTCTGGCAGAGGACACCAAATGAACTCACCTGGGAGTTTTGTGTGTGTGTGTGTGTGTGTGTGTGTGTGTGTGTGTGTGTGTGTGTGTGTGTGTGTGTGTGTGTGTGTGTGTGTGTGTGTGAGTGCATACAAATGGAAAGTTTGAGAGACTGGAGAGAGAGAGAGAGAGCAGGATAGAAGGATGCAAGTGGAGGCATAAAAATGGCAAGTTTGTATCACTGGCTGCGTGGTGTAGGCAGGATAGAAGGATGCCAGCTTGTCTGTGGAGCTGAGCTCTCTGCTTTATTTCTGTTTTCCTCTTCATAACCCCCCTACACACACACACACACACACACACACACACTGCTAGGAGAAAGCCTCTGTGGGTTTCCCTGAGAAGGGAGTGAGTGAGGGGACTTAAAAGGGCAATGGGCACCATCTCTATTGATTCCGTCTTAAAAGGGCAACGCGGGGAGCCTGCTCTTCTCGGCACCTCTCCGAAATGAGTGGCACATCAGCCACAGTATAGACTTTGATGACGGAATCAATGGCTTTGCAGCAGGAAAGGCCAAGAAAGCTCACTTCTAAGGTAAAGAGCAGGCTCTCTCTATGGCTGCCAACTCAGCATCCCCCTCACTTTTCCTTTTCTCTTTCCCCATTTCTAAATGTGATGTGTGCTTGCTGGGTTTAATGGGGGAGATCTTGGTGGGTGCCGCTAATTTCCCATTAATTTCTCTGGGCTCTTTGTGGCGAGAGTGCCACCTAAAGGCACAGGATATGCCAGAACTTAATCTTTGTGCTTGTATATAGAATCATAGAATCCTAGACTTGGGAGAGACCTCAAGGGCCATCCAGTCCAACCTCCTCCCATTCAGGAAGCCCCATCACAGTATTTCCGACAGATGGCCATCCAGCCTCTGGTTAAAAACCTCCAAAGAAGGAGACTCCACCACCCTCTGTGGTGCATTGGGTCAGGATGGAACCATGACGGGGTGGAGGGCTGTTGTGTGCTATTTCACTCCCTTTGGAGAACAGACAGTCCTCTTTCTTGCTCTTAAGAACATAAGAACATAAGAAGAGCCATGCTGGATCAGGCCAATGGCCCATCTAGTCCAGCTTCCTGGATCTCACAGTGGCCCCACCAGATGCATCTGGGAGCGCACGAGACTAGATCTCTGTCTCCTGATACCACTCTCCCCTGCATCTGGTCCGTGAAGTACCCCAGTTTTTGCAGAGTTAGAAGGACTGCAAGATAATACCCCTTCCTAACATGGCAGGTAAGATCTGACCAACCTCCTGGAAGGTCAGCCACCAGAGAAGTGAAGGTCCCCAACTGAGGGCCTTTTCACATGACCCCTAAGATACGCTGGCCACTTAAATTTGGACCAGAGATCTTAGGGGCTTGTCACTCTTCCTGCTTCCCCACCCCTCCGCACTTCCTGGCTGCTGGCTGCGTGAGGGGAGGGAGGAAAAAAGGAAGAAAAGATCCTGCCTCACCTTCGTTCTGGCTCTCGCTCTTGCAGGCAAGATTCCTGTGTCTGTAAAGTAGCTCTTAAAGGGGAAGGAGCCAAAAAAACAACAAACAGAAGCAAGGAGAGCCATGCACTCACTATCTTTACACCGGATCAAATAATTTTCACCTCCAAAGAGCAGGTACTTGAAAGGTGCGCTGGGACGCGCTAAAATGGGCGTGGTCGCACCTAATTTCCTGTAAACTCCGGAGCTGGTGGGTAAACATTTTAAAGCTCCGGAGCTGGGAGCCATTTGCCCCGGAGTTTAGGGGTCATGTATAAACAGCCTGAGTCACCCAGGTGACAAGAAACACCAGAACAGGTGAACACCTCCTTGTTTGAGATTATTTGGTGCTCTCCACCAGAAAAAAAAATATTTGCCAGTGGAGCTCACAGCAACCAGTGGGAGCTTCATCAAGGAGAAGGTTGACTCATCTAAGGTATTTGGCATCCTAAAAGACCAGCTGGTTTGGAGTTGTTCAGTCTGTGCCCCCTTAAAGCTTGCTCATCACACCAAGCTACAAATGAAAACCCCACCTCTCCCGGGCAACCAACTTCCAACCTTTGTCTCAAGTCCGGACCTCTTTGTGGTTTCTGCCGCTCCCTCGGCCAGCATCTTAGGCCCCGGAACAAGGGGCAAAGCACACAGTTTTCCAAATGCGGGCCACATCCATACAAAACAACAATTTAACACCAGAGAGAAGAAGGGAACCAGAATCACAGTACCGGCTGTTTTGCTCCGCCGCCTTCTCTAATTATTAGGAACATCAGAGAGAGCGTTAGAGCCCTTGTTGACAATCTCCCAGCTGTGTTGTGCTCACTGTGTGTGTGTGTATGTGCGCGCACGTGCGTGTGTGCAGTGGCTTTGCTTTGCTAAGGAGAAGGATGTTAGTTTTGCCCAGGGATTGTTTCCACAATTGCAGATCTTGATGAGAGAAAAAACTAGCACACTGGAGTCAATGAATCATGGAGATCTTGGACATTCTTTGTCAAAGCGCCTGGATGAGTCCTTCCCAACTGCCTAAATCAGGGGTGTGCAAACTTTTTGCAAGGAGGGCCAGATTTGGTGAGGTGAAAATGTGTGGGGGCTAACCATTCAGCCACATTTGGCCCCCGGGCCAGACTTTGGACAAGCCTCTATAACAGTGGTGGCAAACCTTTGGCACTCCAGATGGTTTTGGACCACAACTCCCAGACGTCTGAGCCTAGATCGCCAATGGCAAAGGACTGTGGGAGTGGTGGTCCAAAGCGTCTGGAGTGCCAGAGGTTCTGATTGTGTAGGGTTAGACCAGGGGTGTCCAAACTTTTTGCAAGGAGGGCCAGATTTGGTGAGGTGAAAATGTGTGGGGGCCAACCATTCAGCCGCATTTGGCCCTGAGCTGGACTTTGGACAAGCCTCTAGGACAGTGTTGGCAAACCAATGGCATGGGTGCCAAAGGTGGCATTTGGAGCCATTTTGGTGGGCACCCGACATCACCCCTTCACAGCCACCTGTATTGAGGTTAAATGGGTGTATTGGCACTCTGTGAATAATTAGTGGGTTTTGAATCGCAGTTTGGGAACTCAGTCTCTAAAAGGCTCACCATCACTGCTCTGGGACATGCAAAGAGATGAGGAGGATGCTGCAGCAATGGAGACTGGGGGCGGGTAGACTGGGCAGGTGGCTGGGGGGATGGACAGAGGCAGGGAGGGCAGGCAAACCATAAAACTACAAGCTGACGTCTCCATCTGGTATGGGGAGGTCCAGCTAGTGAGGATGCGTGACATTCTGAGCCAGTGGGGAGAAGAGGTGGCGGGCTGCTCAAAATTTGAAAATGGGATGTATTTGGTCTGACTTTGGAGGTGCCTGGCCATTCTTGAGCATCATTTGAAGTGCAGAGCTGGAAGGGACCTTCTGGATCACGGAGTCTATCCCCCCGTTCAAGAGGGCCCCAGTGGGGAATTGAACTCCCTACCTCTGATTCTGCAGGCAGAGACACTTAAACCACTGCACTCTCCAGCAGTTCGTGTGGGACCTGAATGTTGAATGTTGGCTTTTGCGGGCAGGCTGTTGCCCTGCTCAGGAGGATGAGATATGGATGGCAAAACAGAAAAAGAATAAAAAAAATCCATGTTTCAGATGTCCCAGAGTTATCCAAGGCAAGCTCGGCAGTGGGTCACATGTCTGGGGAATGCTGCCCCATAGTTTTTTTAAAAGATCTCACCTTGGGCTAGGGTTGATCCTAGTGCTTCCAGGAGGGTTCTGATCCCATCCACATGCTGCTTGGCTAGCTAGGTCATAGAAACCTTAGAATCCTAGAGTTGGAAGAGACTATTTTCTCCATGCAAGGCAGTGATTACGTGTTTTGGGTGGTAGAACTCCCTGCCACAGGATGTGATGATGGCATCTGGCCTAGATGCCTTCAAAAGGGGATTGGACAGATTCCTGGAGGAAAAGTCCATCCCAGGTGACAAACCATGAGGGAGATGTGTCATCTCCAGGCTTAAAACCAGGGTCCTTCAAGGGCCAGATGCAGGGGAGGGGTATCAGGAGACGGAGATCTAGTCTCGTGCGCTCCCAGATGCATTTGGTGGGGCCACTGTGAGATCCAGGAAGCTGGACTAGATGGGCCTTTGGCCTGATCCAGCAGGGCTCTTCTTAGGTTCTTATGGAAGCATTTCCCCTTTCCTCAATTCAAATCACTGGCCATCTATTCACCCCACAGAAGCTATACGGGTTAAAAAAGGCTTTCCCTGTTTGCTGTGAATTGCACAAATACGCGGGCTATTGGCCTTTGTCCAGGTCTGTGCATGTGGCACCTGCCCACGCCTTGCTTATTTCTTGACCGTGCCGGAGGTGAGTGAATGCAAACAGACATCCCTCTATCTCTCTGTGGGCAGTGTTCCTGCAAATCTGGGACTCCCAGCAACTCCTCTCAGTTCGCTTGGATGGGTGAGAACTGTGGATGTTGCAGGAAGCCCCCCCTCCAACACTTCAAGACCAATGGGTTGAAGTGGTTCCGTATACCTTGGTCCATTTGTCCAAAGAGGCCTTCATGGGGGAGAGAGAAGATGGGGATTTCTCTCCCGAAAGTCTGCTTCAGATTGTCTCCTCAAATGATGCAAGTGACGGAAGCAAGTCGCAAGCCTCTCATTTGGAAAGCAATGGTTCCCACAAATAAAGAGAGCAAAGCCAGGAGGGAAATTAACTAACTAAATTGAGGTTTCTTTTGTTTTGTTTGGCTTTTGTTTTGGTGCCTGAAGACTGAACGGAGGTTAGGACTGCTTCAAGATTTTTCAAAGCAGGCCCCAGGCTCAGGGAGAAAGTGATCATGCATTCGGATATGAGAGAGAGAGAGAGAAAGAGAGACTACTGTTCCCCCAAAGAGGACAAACATTTCAGCACCATGATTGTGAGACAGAGGGAGAGATGGATAGACAGATACAGATGGATGGATTGTTTACAGTGCGGTGTTCTTTGCGTTGACTCTGCCTTTGGAAAATTGCAGCCAAAACCACCATCTCTCTCTCTCTCTCTCTCTCTCTCTCTCTCTCTCTCTCTCTCTCTCTCTCTCTCTCTCTCTCTCTCTCTCTCTCTCTCGTCGGCTCCCTTGCGATGGTCTGAGGTAGAAATGAAATTTCCATCTGAGTCTCTCTTTTTTTGGGGGGGGCAGGTTTGGCAGCAGTTTCACCTTCCATTCAGAGCACCCTGATTGTCTGTAAATACGAACACAGACACAGAGAAACGTGCATGGCATGTAAAGCTCCCTCGCACGGACCAACCAGCGGAAGGGGGATGAACGACACGGAGACCACGGAGCACTCAGGGTTCCTGGGGAAATCGGCCATCTCAGCCTTTCTCCCCGCCTGTCCGGGGACGTGGCAGGTTGCAGATTGTTGCGGGCAGATGTCTGGATGCCCAGAGAATAGAGAGAACACCCACGGCGGCCAATTTGTGTTGGGGAAAGCGGCAGAGGAAAGTGGGTTTAATATCGCCAGCTCTCCCACCTGGCTGGCACTGGTATGTCTTAGCTGTTGTGCCCTTGGCAAGCTGGCAGGAAACAAAAGAGCAGCTGGGCATGAGGCCAGCAGGCCAAGAGTTGGGGTGGCATGGGGGGGTGGCATTACGAAGAGGGACCTGGTGGCCGTGCATTTGAGGTCCCTTCAGAGGCACTGGGTGTGTGCTGGAAGCAGCTGCAATTTCTAACCTACTCCTTGAACATAAGAACATAAGAACATAAGAAGAGCCCTGCTGGATCAGGCCAAAGGCCCATCTAGTCCAGCTTCCTGGATCTCACAGTGGTCCCACCAAATGTGTCCAGGAGTGCACGAGACTAGATATCTGTCTCTTCATACCACTCCACCTGCATCTGGTCCTTGAAGTACCCTGGTATGAAGCCTGGAGATGATACATCCCCATTATGGTTTGTAACCTGGGATGGACTTCTCCTCCAGGAATCGGTCCAATCCCCTTTGGAAGGCATCCAGGCCAGATGCCATCACCACATCTTGTGGCAAGGAGTTCCACAGACTAACAGCACGCTGGGTAAAAAAATATATAGTTTTTCTTTTGTCTGTTCTCACACTCCCCACCCACAGTTTGAGTGGACCTCGTGGCACAGTGGTTCAGTGCCAGTTCTGCGGGTAAAACTCCGATCACAACCTGGGGGGGGGGTTTCAATCCCAGGTAGCTGGCTCAGGGTTGACTCAGCCTTCCCTCCTTCTGAGGTCAGTAAAATGAGTACCCAGCTTGCTGGTGGGGGGGGCAATGTGCAGCCTGCATTACTGTAATTAAAACTGTAAACTGCCCAGAAACTACTTGAAGTGGTATGGGATGGTATATAAGCAGAACACTTTGCTTTGCTTTGCTTTGCTTTGACCTGTTTTGAGGGCCTCGTTGAGCAGGGGGCTGGACACGATGGCTTTGAGGGCCCCTTCCGACTCCGTTATGCTGTGATTCTCTGTTCCTTGTATGTGCTTCTGCCAAATTATTCTTTCACCCTTGGCACAGGTTCTTGTTACAGTATTCTACAAAAGGTTTGACTCTCAATTAACCCAGAAGCCAGACATGGGAACACACAGATGGACAGACACCGCCTTTGTGGTTTTGGGGGGTGTTTTCCGCTTTCCCTCTGCCCACCCCACGCCCCCTCTGCCCTTCCGGCATCTCCCTTCCCCTCCATCCTAGGCAAAACTCAGGCAACCTCCACGAGTTATCTTCCCTGAAGAGGCGACGCCTGCGATCAACAAACGCTCAGTGGGGAGCAGAATCAAACCAAGAGGCAGTGTGGTTTTTTATTATTATGTTCTTGTACACCAAAGATTAGCCCTCTCTCTCTCTCTCTCTTTTTTTTTTCTCGGTGGCACTTTAAATTGAATTCTAATGCTATTTTGAGACATTGTGCACGGTAAATTGACTCCACCTCAGATCGCGAGTAAATGACTTATGAAATTGAGCCGTTTCTGTGGAGCCAGTTCCAGTGTTCTGCTGGGGGTTGTTAAAGGAAGAATGGGTTGATCTTTTGTGCTTCTCTGCCCACCCACGGCTTCCTTAAAGCTCCTTTTATGGGCTCCTCTGCTCCTTTTTGAAGACTTCTCTCTGTCCTGATGATGCCTTTCCCACAAACTTTCCTAAAAAAAAAAAAAAAAAAAAAAAAAAATTAATGGGTCGCTTGGCCGGATTTCGCCAAGGAAAAAAAAAACAAGTAGAGAACAGGCCAAGCCTGCTGCAAACCGAGTGTCAAATAACATTGTGATTGTGACTGTGATTGTGATTTGTCTGTTGTTGTGATTGTTTTCCTGTTTTGTTTTGTTTTTAACTGCTGGCCCCAGTCTCTCTTGCCGGAGCTGGCCTTTTTATATTGTATGTTTATGTTGTATTATATTTTTAGAGCGGAACCTTGTATAACAAACAGTTTGTATAACATAAAATTTGTACAACATAAAATATTCCGGAGATAGGGGAATTTTGCTTAACAGAATTGCCTATGGGCCAAATCCGTACAACATAAAAAGGGGATTACTCCATTTTCAATGCATTCCTATGGGAAATTTGTATGAAGGAAAATTTGCTTAACATAATTTCATTTGGAGCGAATTAATTCCTTTATCCAAGGTACCGCTGTATATCATATTTGCATATTGATTTGTATGTCATTATGTTTTCCTTTTATTATTTTCTTGTATTTGGGTATGTACCGGGGTCATAGTTGGGCAAGCTGCTCTTTGGTGACGTGTTGTACACCGCCCAGAGTTCCCTATGGGAAAATCGGGCAGTCAATAAGTAAAAATAAATAAATAAATAAATAAATAAATAAATAAATAAATAAATAAATAAATAAATAAAATAAAAAAGCTTGGAGGCCTTAACCTCCCTCCATCTTGTGCTGTAGGAGGGAGATTAAATCTGTTTCGGCTGCAGGGTGCCACCCTTCCAGACCACCGGAGAGCTCAGGGGGTTGAGGTCTCTAGTTGCAAAGGTTGAGAGTTTGATTCCCCACTAGGCGTCCTTGAGAAGGGCCGGACTCTGTGATCCAGAGAGTTCTACGGTTATTCATCTATTTATCCTGCTCTTTGGAGCAAAGCAGGGAATGGAAAGCCAGCCTTTCAACTTGTGAGCTCATGGTAAGGCTGGGAAGAACTCTCCATGTGCCTGATGTCGTTTTTGTGTGAGAGGGGAGGGTGGTGGCAAAATTCCAGACCGTGCATCTCCACTCATTCTTATATATTCCTGGGCTCCCAAAGTGGCAAAAGGATCCCTATGTAATGTTTGGGTTCCTTCCCAGTCCTTGCCGGCCCAGCTTCTGTGACATCCCAAGTAGTAGGTTGCCTTTGACATTCCAAGGGCTCTCCCTTTTGGATGCCACAATGGCCTGCCCCCTTGGCCTCAGGTTTTAGCACTGAACTTCCAGAGAACACCAATGCCTTGGAGATGATGGCAGCAGGCTCAAGCAGCCTGGCCCCTGCTCTGACCAGCAGGTGGGGAACATGTGTCTGGAAAAATAACAAGGATTGGGTTCTGTAGTCCAGAGGATCAGTGTGTGGGGGGTGTCTTTTATTCTTCATGGTTGATGGACAATCAGATCTTTCTGGTTCACTGCTGGTTAGCTCAGTGTCATTGGTCTCTGAATGTGGAGCCGGAGTTTGGGGGTTTGATTTGCCCACTGTGGCTCCCTGAGAGGGACTGGGTAAAGTGATCAAGAGTGATCTAACTCTGCAGTTCAAAGTTGTTGTTGTTGTTGTTGTTGTTGTTGTTGTTGTTGTTCTTCTTCTTCTTCTTCTTCTTCTTCTTCTTCTTCTTCTTCTTCTTCTTCTTCTTCTTCTTCTTCATGGCACAGTGGTTAAATGCCTGTCCTGCAGGTGAAACTGTGCTCGTGACCTGGGGTTGAAACCCAGGTAGCAGGCTCATGGTTGACTCAGCCTTCCATCCTTCTGAGGTTGGTAAAATGAGGACCCAGCCTGCTTTTTTGGGGGGGGGGGCAATGTGTAGCCTGCATACTGTAATTAAAAACTGTAAACCGCCCAGAGACTACTTGAAGTGGGATGGAGCGGTATATAAGCAGAACACTTTGATATCTCCTCCTCCTCCTCCTCCTCCTCCTCCTCCTCCTCCTCCTCCTCCTCCTCCTCCTCCTCCTCCTTCATGGATAATGTGACTGCTCCAGGCTGAGTCTTCTTCACTTTGAATGAGCTGTCCAAGGTGCTGGATCGACTTATGGAAAAGACTCAGCGGATGGCTAGTGCCTGTCAAGTTTTCACAGTTGCCCAAGGGGCTGTGAATGGGCGGCCAATTGCAGTGGGCATGGGCAGGGCCGGTGGGTTCAAGGCAAACTGTGGTCCCATCCTGCCATGCTTCTCCTACTCAGCTCACTTTCCCCTCCATTTCCCTAAGCTGCAACGAAGAGTGTTGCCCAAGGGACAGGTCCTGCCGTTCTCCTTCTGGGCCCTGGCAAATGGCTTCCAGGTCCCTGGCGAAGCTTGCCAGGATTAGCCAAGCAGAGAAGAGGGCAGGAGGAGGCTGCCAGGCTGAGTTCCCACCTGAGCAACATGGAGCAGCTGTTGGCAGGGACCAGTTCTGCGAGAGAAAGGAGGCTCCTGCCAGCTGGCTACGGCGAGGGCGAGTTCATTAGCCCGTCTGTCATACCTGTGACAGGCATGGGGAATAAATCCTGCCCTCCCCTGGGCACCTTAAAATAGAAGCTGGCCAGAAACGTGGAGCTTCTCATTAAAAAGGATGTGCTTTTCGGGAAACAGCAACGGGACATCACGTGGCCTGGAGAGAGGGCCACTCTGTCTTCTGAAGCCCACTTGCACAGGGCAGGTTTGGGGCAGCAAGCATGAAACTATTCAGGGAAGGCCAGGAGGAGAGAAGGGGCAATTAATCTCCGATCTTTCAGAAGCCGGGGAAGTGGAGATCGCTCTGCACCTCGGGGTTGTGTTTTGTTTTTCAAGGCCTGCTTTGTTGTGAAAGGGGCGCCGGTGCCATCAAAGAGAGAGGAGGAGGAGAATTTAAAGTCAACATACAGTTTCTGCCTGGACATCCTTTTTTAAAAAAAAAAAAAAAACCTCCTTTCAAGGCAGAGGGGACTCTTTCTGAAGACGTCACCCATGGGATGCTCTGTTGAAACGAAGGCAAGAGGATGGGCAGATGTTTTTTGCTGCCGGCTTGCCATGGGATTCTGTCTCTCTGTTTGGTGACCCAGCCAGGAGGCTCTCTGGGGAATCAGGCTGGGAGTTCCCACCACCCACCCCCTTTTTGCAAAGACTGGGAAGTAGGGTTGTTATGTACATGGTGGTGGGGGGACCTATCCTCTTCATTCACCCCCTTCTCTGGGAAGAAGGTGCCAGTCCTTCAGCCATTTGGGGGAGGGGGTGTCCCCTAGCATGGCCGAGTTGGCTCTTTTTAAAATACTCTTGGCTGGTGCTCAGCAGTCAAACTTTGGGGAATGGAGGTGAACAGGCCTTCTCCACAAAACCTTTGCCAGAATTGCTCTCCCTGACCCATATTGAAGAGGGGACAGGTTTGTTTTCCATGGCTTCAGAGATTTGGACTCAGGGCAATGGATTTCAAAGTACAGGAAAAGAGATTCCATTTGAACATTAGGAAGAAGCTCCTGATGGTTCAATCTGTTTGGCAGTGGAAGATGCTGTCAAAAAGGAGGATGGTGGAGTCTCCTTCTCTGTAGGTTGTTAAGCAGAGGCTGGATGGACATCTGTCTGGAGTCCTGTGATGGAAGTTCCTGCCTGGCAGGGGGTAGACTGGATGGCCCTTGAGGTCTCTTGTGACTATAAAATTCTATGATTATTTTCTGGCTCTTTCCTTCTTTTTGCCAATTAAGGTACACACAGAGAGAGAGAGAGAGAGAGAGAGAGAGAGAGAGAGACTCAAAATATCCAGGAAATCTTTCTCAGTTGAGTTGGGGACATTAAAAGAAAAGAAGCCACGGGGAGCGTGTTTAATATTCTGCAGGTGTGTGTTTTTGCTTTGCTTCCAGGTAGCCGACTGCTGTTCCTACAGGAAACAAGAAGTGGTCGGCGTAGTGGGGAGGGGGTTGGAATTATGGCCTGGCATGGCTGGGTGGAAGCTCAGGTTCCAGCCTCCTGCCCAGACGCAGGCGCTGGTTTCCGTGCCCTTTTGGCCGAACCGCCCTCCGCGAAATGGTGCGAAGCGAGCAACAGCAGGGCGGTTGAGTGCCATCTGGATAGGCGGGGTGGCCCGCAGAGGGCAGCTCCTCTCATGCCGGTGCTCAGTCGGGCTTTGGAGGGGGGACAGCGAAGAGGGTTTAACCTTCGTTGAAACATGGGCTGATGAAGACATAAGAACCTAGATGCCGCGAGGCAAATTCAGTATTTTATTTTACTTGTTTATTCTACTGTTTATTTAATTTGCATTGTTGTTTGTTTCTTATTTGTATTCATGTAAACCACCCAGAGTCCCTTCTGGGAAATTGGTGCGGTATAAAAATGCAATAAATAAATAAATAAATAAATAAATAAATAAATAAATAAATAAATAAATAAATAAATAAATAAGGAGGGGGCGGTTATGCCCGGGAAACTCAAAGCTGCTCGCTCTGCAGGACCAGCCAGACAAGATCCCCGAAAAGTTGCCCCTGTGAGATTGCAGGGAGCTGGGAGGGCACTCGTTCTGGGGTGGCAGGGCCATCCAAGCCGACTGCCCCCTCCTCTCCGGGAGTACTGGCATGGGTTCAAGCAGCCGCCCCTGCCCCGCGCCACACCATCCCTCTCCAATGAAGTCTCGCCAAGAGATCCAGCCCTTTCCAGCAGCTCTACAAATAGCTCAGGTCTCAACGGCTGTTATTTGTTCACTTTTATTGGACATTAAATCCATCAGGCGCTGTGAGGGGAGTGGGGGTGCCCAGCCAGAAAAAAATGCAGGCAGCATCTTTCAAGGTCACGTACAGGGTGGGGGGGTGGGATGGGGGGGTGCCCTTTTCTCTCTGCAAGGCACTGTGGCAAGATGAGGGACTTGGCACCAGGATGGACAGAGGCAGATCCAACCGGAGCCAGGCCTCTGGGAGGAGAACAGTGAGGAAGGAAGGAAGGAAGGAAGGAAGGAAGGAAGGAAGGAAGGAAGGAGGAGGAAGGAAGGAAGGAAGGAAGGAAGGAAGGAAGGAAGGAAGGAAGGAAGGAAGGAAGGAAGGAGGAAGGAGGAGGAGGAGGAAGAAGAAGGAAGGAAGGAAGGAAGGAAGGAAGGAAGGAAGGAAGGAAGGAAGGAAGGAAGGAAGGAAGGAGGAGGAGGAGGGAGGAAGGAAGGAAGGAAGGAAGGAAGGAAGGGAGGGAGGAGGAGGAGGAGGAGGAGGAGGAGGAGGAGGAGGAGGAGGAGGAAGGAAGGAAGGAGGAGGAGGAGGAAGGAAGGAAGGAAGGAAGGAAGGAAGGAAGGAAGGAAGGAAGGAAGGAAGGAAGGAAGGAAGGAAGGAAGGAAGGAAGGAAGGAAGGAAGGAAGGAAGGAAGGAAGGAAGGAAGGAAGGTCTTTTGATGAGGTGTACAGAAGAGCCCAGGATTGAGGGTGTCCCTCCCACACCCACCTGATGCCAAATGAGAGCTGGTTTAGAAAAGCCGAGGTATCCATTGGGGGCCCCTGCTTGTACTCTCTTTATAAGTCAGTTATTTGAGGTTTTCATCCTAGCAGATTTGAGATCCTGGGGGAAGCCAAGGCTGTACAGAAAGAGGAAGACTGAAGGATGGATAGACTCAGTCAAAGAAGCCACAGCTTTCTCTTAGTTTGTAAGACCAGAGAGAGAGAGAGAGAGAGAGAGAGAGAGAGAGAGAGTGAAGGAAGGAAGAGATGATGGATAGAAGGAACTTAGGTAGGTAGGAAGTAGGAATAGATAGATAGATAGATAGATAGATAGATAGATAGATAGATAGATAGATAGATAGATAGATAACTTGGTGGTGGTCTCTGTCTCTCTCTCTCTCTCTCTCTCTCTCTCTCTCTCTCTCTCTCTCTCACACACACACACACACACACACACACACACACACACACACACACACACACACACACACGTGTCAACATGTCAGTCTTGGCCTGCCTCCATCCCACGGAGTCTTTGCTACTGTTTCTGGAGTGATGTGTGGGGCGCATGGAGGGGAAACAGCCCTGTCTCTCTGTGTGGTTCCCCCCCCCCTTTCCCCAGGGATGATGCCCTCTTTGCCCTTGGGTGGTGGTATCATCAGGAGGCTGGTGTGCCGGATTTATTCCCTTCTCCCCTCGTTCCGACTGGTTTTAGGACACCGGTTCTTAGCTGAAATGCACACGATAAAAATTTGATGGGGCTCCATAGCTCAGCAGAAGTGTCTTTCCACGGATTCCACCTCCGGAGTCTTTTTCCAGTTTATAGTGCGTGCTTTTCTGCTCCAAATGAACTCCAGCCTTGTTAGCCAGTTTATGGAGAGGAAGCCATTCTTTCTCTGCTCAGCTTTGGTCTGGGGCAAAGCACCCCAAAGCATGGCCTTGGTTCCCATGGATCTTGCTCTCTCAGGATCAAAACCTTGGGCCGTTCTGAGTGACAGGTTTGCCATTCCAGGAACCCTTGGCCTGAGCTGGGAGGAAAACGGAACAGTGGGGAGCTGCGAGTGATCCCTGTTTGAATGCTGGAATATCTCAGGGTGGTTTTGGTGCTGAGTGGGCCATTAAGAGCCATTGCCTCTACAAAAGACCTGTCCCTCAATGGCTGAGAGGCACTGATCCAGAGGCTGGCAAGTTTGGAGTCTCTTCCCCCCCCCTCTAGTTTCCTGCCTGGTGGCCCACTTTTATATCTCCTAGGGGGGTGGGGAGGGGAGGAACAACAGCTGTGTGGCCCCCACAAGGGGAGCTGTCGCAGGAGTGTAAGTGAGATGGTTTCAAATGACAGGAAAGAGATTCCATTTGAACATTAGGAAAACTTCATGACAGTTAGAGCTGTTCAGCAGTGGAATAATATGCTGCCCCAAAGGAGGGTGGTGGAGTCTCCTTCTTTGGAGATTTTTAAGCAGAGGCTGGATGGCCATCTGTCGGAAATAGTGTGATGGGGGTTCCTGCATGGCAAGGGGTTGGACTAGATGGCCCTTGAGGTCTCTTCCAACTCTATGATTCTATGATTCTATGATTCTATGATTCTATGAGATGTGGTGGCCAGGCGGCCCTCCTGAGCCTACCAGCAGCTGAGAAGGAGGTTCAAGACGCTTGATGGATGGTAAGGGGTAAAGCCTGTTTAAAAATTAGAAATAAATCTGCTAGGTTTTAGTGGGGGCTCAATACTTTTTGATTTATTGTCCTCTGATGCTTACACGGGCCTAGAATGCTAAAATAAAGCCATTGACGGGCAACTGGAATGTGCCAGGGCTACAGCAAGAGACAGGAAATAACTGTATGAAACACAATTTTTTTTAATGCCCCCAAAAGATGGAAAGACCACTTCAGGCCTGCCTCTTTGGGGTTGCCCTACACACACTCTGCGAACTCTTTTCAGTGCTGAATTTGGGGGGATGCTGCAAAGCTGTGCTCACGGTCAGGGTGGAGTTTGGTATGGTGGTGAAAGCCCCTATATATGGATTGTCAGCATCATCGCTCAACCCTTAGCACACCCTCTCTTAGTACGGACCCAGTTTTGTTAAGGTTTTTGGTAGAGTGAGGAAGGACAGAGACACCCAGACAAGCTCTGAGCGTGCTGAGGTAGGGATGAAGCAGCTGAGACGGCAGCTTTGCAATTGGAAAGGGATAAAACATTGTCCCTCCAGAGACACTTTCTCCAAAGCTGCCACGTTTGGAAACAATGCCTGCGGGTTTTTTCCCCCTGATGGCCAATCTCTAAACAAAGGCAAGTTGATTTACTCCTCATGAAATTGCCAGAGCTTGTCGGAGGGTAGACAGACTCCCTCTGCTCCATAGCATAAACCCTGGCTCGCTTTTTAGATCTCACTGTGCATGAGACTCCCACGGCATCTCCTTGAGAAGGGATGGACTTGAGGATCACTTGGTTCCCTTCCAGCTTTGCAGTTCAAAAGACATGGTGGTGGTGGTGGTGAGGGTGGCTGCTTCTGGATCTCTCCAATGGGCGCCCCCGACCCCCATCTGCTGCCCTCCTTGCTTTCTGTTCTAGCCATGCTAAGATCCTGAAAGGGTCATGCAAAGCCTTCTTTCTTCAGCGACTGCTTCTCCAGACCTTAAGTGGTGTTGGCCGGAGATGTTCCAAGTGGCCGTTCCCCCTCCCCTCCTTTGTGGGCAAAGGCATTGGCTTTGTAAAGAGCGGCTCGCTTTCCAAAACACAATCCATCCTAATTAGATTTCACATTTAATTTCTGGGAGTGCGTTTTGGCGGAGATGCATTACTGCTCCTAAGTGAAAACATTTGTTAATATATTCTCTAACATGCTTTGTTTTCTCCGAGGGCTACACACGAGCCCTTTTTCCAGAAGAGAGAGGGAGACAGAACCAGGAGAAGGCATGGGTTTGTGAGCATGTATTGGCTAGTGCCTGGGAAGTTACCAGAGCATTGTAATCATGTAGTCCCTCTTTCTTTCTTTCTTTCTTTCTTTCTTTCTTTCTTTCTTTCTTTCTTTCTTCCTTTCTTCCTTCCTTCCTTCCTTCCTTCCTTCCTTCCTTCCTTCCTTCCTTCCTTCCTTCCTTCCTTCTGAGCTGCAGTTGCCACCAGCTAGCAGGACATAACTGAGCTCCAAATAATTATGCAAGGCACTAGGCTCTCTCTCCAAAATGAGTTCAGCACCCCGGAGAGCGCCTGTCAAGTTCCCAATGAGATTGGAGTTGCAAACCTCCCACCCTCTTGGTCCCCAACCACCCACCCACCCCCCAGTGAGAGAAGGGTCCTAAGAAAAAGGGGGAAAGCAGGCAGGTGGCAAGAGAAGGGGAGAGGAGAGGGGAAAATAAAAATAGACAATGCACAAGAGAAAATGTCTCTTTGGGTTTAGGAACAGGGAGCCCAGGAAGGGGCAACGGTCTGTCTGCATCCATCCACCCACCCACCCACCCATTTTTTTTACCCTGCTTCTTAACAAGGACTCAAGGAAGCTTACATCTTTGAAACACAATATTCAAAGCAGAAACAATAAGCATACAACAGTTGTTTGCACCATTGTTAAAAGTCTGGCTCTTGGGCCCTAGCAGCTGACAAGGGGTGTTCCTTTTAAGGATGAGGGACTTTATGATAATCTGGGGGTGGTGGAACCAACCAACCTACCTACCTACCTACCTACCTACCGACCAACAAGCAAACAAATGAAGGCCCCCAAATCTGCCCGGTTGGTTTGCATTCCCCCCTCTCTCTCACTCACTCACTCACTCACTCACTCACACACACACACACACCACACACACACACACACACACACACACACACACACACACACACACACACACACACCTTCAATAAGATCACTCTGCCTTGTGGGACCATCCAGTCCATCAACCAGAGGGTGAGAGGTGGGTGATGGGAGAGAGATACATCTTCTCCTCTTTCCTCTCCTTGCTTGTAATTTTTCCCCAGAAGCTCCTCAGGAAACACCGTGGCCCAGCTTTGGCTATAACATTGCCATGGGTTTGGCAAGGGGCCTGCCTTGAACACACAGCCCTCCTGGCTTCAGTGGGTCATGGCACACAGTATGATCCCCCTGGACCCGGGGGGTTTTCATTCACCATAAATGAGACCTCCACTCCCCGAACCATTTTTTAAAAAAGGTTTGGGTTGGATTCCTTTTTGTGGAGTCGGCTCCTTATCTGTACCTTTCGAAAGAGCCCAGGAATCTGGCGTGCGCTTTGTAAATTAAGGCCACGTTATGGCTGCACCCAACTGCCGGGCCATATTTTTTAGACAGTGTCAGAGTTTCTATTATAAACCTCATTTTTCAGAGCTTTATAACTCGGCCATAAAACTTTCACGGTGCGCAGAAGCCCAGAAGAGGCTGGCTGTATCTCTTGGTTGTAGAGTCAGGGGGGAGAAATTAAATATCTTTTGGCTATATTATTAGGGGGAGGGTGTCCATAAAGGGGAGAGAATGAGAGCAAGCCCAGAGAGAAAGAGAGAGAGAGAGAGAGAGAGAGAGAGAGAGAGAGAGAGAGAGAGAGAGAGAGAGAGAGAGAGAGAGAGAGAGAGAGAGAGAGAGAGAGAGATGATGTTTATTGCTCCACCAAGTGAAAAATGAACCCTTGTTTTCCCTGTCCACATTTACCCGGCTAGGTGGTAAGGAACAATCATTCTTACTTCAGGCTTGGTTTGGGGAGCAGAATTTACCTGCAGAGGAAGTTTTGCAAAATGTTTGGTATCTTCTGAACATGGATTCAGCTGCTTCAGTCTTTGTGTGCTCCCTTTTAAAATTATTTTTGCATCTGGCCTGGATGCCTTCAAAAGGGGCTTGGACAGATTCCTGGAGGAAAAGTCCATCACAAGTTACAAACCTTCCTTCCTTCCTTCCTTCCTTCCTTCCTTCCTTCCTTCCTTCCTTCCTTCCTTCCTTCCTTCCTCCCATCCATCCATCCATCCATCCATCCATCTATCCATCTTTCTGTCCATCCATTACCAGTTCCTTCCTTCCTTCCTTCCTTCCATCCATCCATCCATCCATCCATCCATGTTTCTGTCCATCTGCTACCAGCTCCTTCCTTCCTTCCTTCCTTCCTTCCTTCCTTCCTTCCTTCCTTCCTTTATATCAAAGGGTCCCTGGACATGAGCCCTTGGATCCCTTCAGTCTCTGCAATTCTACGATGAAGGGGTAAGCCCCGTGGTGGAGGTCTCTGGCTGCAGAACCAGTGTTTGGGAGTTCAATTCCCTCTGGGACCTCCTGGACAGGGGCTGGATGGACACCATGATCGAGAGGATCCCTTACAGCTCTCCAATTCTGAGACTATAATAATTTATCTGAGAGCATCAACATTGGATCCAGTGCTGAAAGCTGCCCAGGCAGTTGAACGACACCTGGTTCGATACCTGTGGGTTTGAGGAAGGGATCTGTCCCTCACCCTCCTCCCCCCCTGCCTCTCATTTCAAAATAAGCAGGAGACCAGGTTTATATGACCAAATCTGGATGCAGAGGAAGTGCCAGTATTGTTGAAATCTAGTGTCTTTGAGACCCTAGCGGAGTTCTCTCTCTCTCTCTCTTTCTCTCTCTCTCTCTCTCTCTCTCTTTTCCTCCCTTCCTTTTTGATACTGCTATTGAGAAAGAAGATGAAGGAGCTTCATTAGGAGACCAAGGCCTCCCTTCTGGCAGAGATCCTGGCTGACTAAATTAGGGGGAGAAGCAGATGTTGCGTTCCGCCTTTTGTCTCAGAGCTCGGTCTGCCGAACGCGCCAGCCTTCTGTGGCCTCGGTAATGCGGCCCTTCATCCTCCGTATTACACGTGTTTTGTTCATTTAACTGCCATCATGTTGCAACCTTCTGGCGTCGTTGGCTCAAAGGACCGGCCGGGGAGCAACCGGGATGGTGGTAGGGGGGTGATGGCAGGCTTCCACCTGAAAGGAACACTCTCTTTCATCTGAATTTTCCACTTAAAATGGACAGAGGAACAGGCATGGAAACTGGGCCGAGCACAACCCACCCGGCCCACTTACTTGGACCCTTCGACCTGGCCCCCTCCATGTGTCAAGTGGAGTAATACAAGGAGGGGAATCTTGGAACAGCCTCATGGCACAGTGGTACAATGCCTGTCCTGCAGGTAAAACTGTGCTCACAACCTGGGGTTCAGTCCCAGGTAGCCAGCTCAAGGTTGACTCAGCTTTCCATCCTTCCGAGGTTGGTAATAGGAGTACCCAGCTTGCCAGGGTGGGGGCAATGTGTAGCCTGCGCGCTGTAATTAAAAATTGTAAACCGCCCAGAGACAACTTGAAGTGGTATGGGCCGGTATATAAGCAAAACACTTTGCTTTTTGCTTTGCTTTTGGAGTCATCAGAGATCGCCAGCTGCAATCAGATGCTTTCAGCTGTCAAGGAATTTCTTCTTCCAACATATCCTTGTCTATGATGTTCAAGCCAAATGCCGCCAGGTCGTGCTAGACTTTTTGGCCTGTGCTGGAGCAGAATGAGGGCTGACACTCTCCTTGACTGTGCGCTGGCTGGCATTCCCAGGGCTCCCAGGAGACCCACCCCAACCACCTGTCTTTCCCCACCTCTTCCCACCCTGCACCTGCTTTTAAGCATCCGGGGTACCCGTCTCCGCACTACGCAAATGTGATTCTGGCAGCTTATCTTGCGGAGCCAAAGTGGGAGTTTATTTTACACCACCCCCGTCTGCACCCCCGTCTCCTCCACTGGAAACCGATCTCATTGTTTCCCTATCGCATCGAATCATCACCTCCAAGCAGGATTTGAAAGAGGCCCGGCCAGGCGGTGTGGGCGCCCCGCCGCTGCCGCCACCACCGCCACCGTCGCCCAGTGCTGAGCGCGCTGAGAAGGCAGGATAGAGATGTTTCCTGTCGTTATGGCAACGGCGACTAAACAGTTGACACTGTGGCGTGCTTTCCTCCTTGTCAGGGCCGTTCCAGGACTTCTGCAATTCTAATGAATTTGACAAGCAATATCAAGCCTGTCCCTGCGCCGACAAAGCAATTTGCTCTACAATCATCTGCCAGAGCGGCACATGGCGGCAGCGGCAGGGGTGGCATCTCTTTCTTTCTTTCTTTCTTTCTTTCTTTCTTTCTTTCTTTCTTTCTTTCTTTCTTTCTTTCTTTCTTTCTTTCTTTCTTTCTTTCTTTTTGTCTCTGGGTAATATTTTCCTTCCCTCCTAAGCCCCCTCTCCCCATTTTGCAAGGAATGTGACTGGGTGGGCAGTGTATTTTTTTAAAAATTATTTTTTAAAGATATTGAGGGAGACCAGGGCTTCTTCAGTGTAGATATGTCTCTCGGTTTTCTTTTCCCTCCCTCCTTACCCCCCCCCCCCATTTTGCAAGGAATGTGATAGGGTGGGCAGTGTATTTTTTTATTATTATTTTAAAAAGATATTGAGAGAATTCTGGGCTTCTAGGAAGAACTTCATGACAGTTAGAGCTGTTCGGCAATGGAAGATGTTGCCCAAAGGAGGGTGGTTGAGTCTCCTTCTTTGGAGGTTTTTAAACAGAGGCTGGATGGCCACCTGTCAGAAAGACTTTGATGGGGGTTCCTGCATGGCAGGGGGTTGGACTAATGGCCCTGGAGGTCTCTTCCAACTCTCTGATTCTATGAACAATAAATAAGACCTCATCTTTGGTCCTTGGTAGGACTGAAATGCAGTACAATCATGGCTTCAGAAACTAAGGACTCAGGGACTCGGGGCAATGGTTTCAAACTATAGGAAAAGCAATTCCATTTGAACATTAGGAAGAACTTCATGACCGTTAGAGCTGCTTGGCAGTGGACGATGCTGCCCCAAAGGAGGGTGGTGGAGTCTCCTTCTTTGGAGGTTTTTAAGCAGAGGCTGGATGGCCATCTCTCAGGAGTCCTGTGATGGGGGTTCCTGCATGGCAGGGGGTTGGACTGGATGGCCCTTGAGGTCTCTTCCAACTCTAGGATTCTGTGATTCTAGAGACGTGGGGCCAGCCATCAACGTCCAGGCTGAGAAAGTGTTCTCCCTCCATCCACACACAGACACCCAGGAAGGGAATGTGCCTGGACAACATGCAGGTTAAGACATGAGTGTCTGGGGCTGGTTCTCCTCCAAGGGTGTAACGAGCATGGAATGAGCACGGGTTCTCCATGGCAATGATTTTTATACCACGGTCAGAGATCAATGAGCCAATCCATCCGAGACTGCCAGAGGAAGGCCTGCAGAGTTTGTGAGTTGTGGAGCAGTCGTCTCAGAGCCCGGTGGCTCATCTGCAGTCCTGCAGTGAAGAGTCCACCCACAACTTGAACCTGATCCCAGCGGAGATGGCTTGGCTCAAGGCTGACTCAGCCTTCTGTCCTTCTGAGGTTGGGAAATGGAGCACCCAGCTGTTTGGGGGTGAGGCGGAATGGGGAGCCTGCATAAATCAATCGCAAACCTCCCGGAGAGTCCTTTAAGTGCTGTAGGGTGGTATACAAGCAGCGGACTTGGCTTTGGTTTATAAAAAGGTCACAGACAATGTATTCTCAGAGGCTTTCGCAGCTGGGATCTGATAGCTGTTGGGAGTTTTTGGGGCTGTTTGGCCGTGTTCTGGACATTTTTATTTCCTGACGTTTCACCTGACTCTGTGGCCGGCATCTTCAGAGGGCAAGGAGCTCAGGGAACTAGGAGTTTCTCTCTGTGCTCTGGGGCCACAGGAAGTTAATAATTGAGGGTTTTTTTTTAAAAAAAAAAACAGCCCTTTTTCTAGCCAGGAATGGTGAAGAGGTACCTGCTTCAGGTAGCAAAATAAGATAGATTTGGAAGAGGAAGCCATGGTTCTCTGTGCTTGCATATCAGGCCAAAAGAAAATAGGAAAATGAAGAAGGTAAATATCTTGTGGCACCTTAAAGATGGCCATACTTAGCCATGAGCTTTCGTGAGGCAAAATCCACTGCCTCGGTCGAGTCCAGGTAATCATACCCAAATAATGTAACTGGTGCTGAGGAAGGCAGACCTGGACTTGGGACAGGGTGGGGAGTATTTGAAGATTCGCTTTGTGCGCCAAAATGCCCTGATCAGGTGGCAGCCCTAAGGAGCAAAACAGCTTCTTCTGTGGCATCGGGACGGGGTTGTCGCGGTGGTGACTGATGGGGTAAATCTTGGCCGGTGCCTCCTTAGTTTTGGGAAGCCCTAATCAGACACCCGTCAGTCCTCATCTATCTGTCCCATGGGGCTCTTCTCGTGGTTAGGAAGATTCCCCCGAGAGAAACAAATTATTGGCAGAAATGATGACAGGCAACCTTGGTTTCAGCTCGTTCTTGAAGGAAAAGGAGAGGCTACAAAGCCAGAAACAGCCCCGATTCCAGCAAGGGATGCAAAGATTGTAAAATATATATATATATACTTTTCCCCAAAATAAGAAAGGCTGCGTCAGAACATTGGTTGAAAAATGGCCGGCCTTGGCAAGATTTCTCACTTCCAGGGTAGACTTCAGGCAGAGGACAGGAGCACATCAGGGGTATGGAAAATTTATCTTTACTCAAAAGTAGTGGTCTTTCCCACCTAAGAAGCAAAGAAGGAATAAAAACACCTGGGGAGGACTTTTCTGGCCCTGGGGGGGGGGGGGGGATATGGGGGTTGCCTAACCATCCAAAACTAACCAATCGTTCCTTCTAGTCTTTGATTCGAAAGAGAGCCCCCCTGCCTCTCTGCTGCGTGCTTCCCCAGCTTCTCTTCAATCTGAGGGAGGCAGTGGTTTGTTTGCTGTTGATCTGTTTGGTTGGTTGCTATGTTGCAGTGAAGGAGAAAGGTCCTGAGTCCCACCCCACCCCTAATCGATTCTCTATGCCATATCTGCCTATTCTTTACCAGGAGATTTCTTTCCAGGGGGTTGTTGGGGGCTGGAGGGGGGATGAAATGTGACCGAGGAAGCCCTTTCATTTCCATCTTCTCAAGAGGCAGGAGGGCGTCATCAGGCACCTGCCTTGGACCCTCTGGAGGGAGCCAAGCTGCAATCCTCGGAGAAGGATTGCAGCTTGGCATGGATTTTCCCCAGATCCAGGACCTCTCACTGCAAGGAGTGACAGAGGAGAGAGATGGAGAGTAAAAAACTCACCAAACAGGAGAGGGTTTGCCACCAGGGGCCCGTGGCCTCTGGTATTCTCCCCTGCCACCGCCACCGCCAGCCGAGGGTGTCCTTGTTTGTTTCACCCGGAGAAGGAGAGCTTGGGAAATGCAAAACAGAAGAGGCAAACAGGCCAGGCAGAAGCAGCAGGGAAGAGAAGAGTTTGGCCTCCCCTTGGATCAAAACCCTCGCGAGTTGTGGACCATGCGAGGCATGGGTTCTTCCGTCTCCCTACTATATGAGGCTTGGCAGAGCACGTGCCCGGAAGGCTCCTCCACCTTACACAGGCCCCGTGTTTTCCTCTTCCAATGCCTTGGTTGCTTGGCTAAAGCTCCAAATTCACCTTAGACGTTTTCAGGAAGCCTCAAAGGGCCGGGCTCCTGTTTTTCTCTCCCTCCCCTTCTTGAAAGAGGCATCCCGGACCTTGGCTGCCTCAAAGCCCACCACCGAGGGGCATCCGTGCTGAACACGAGGTTCCCGCTGGCTTCCCCCATGAGCATGGCCGTCAGATTAGACAGCCTCCCACCTGTCTCAGGCGGGTGGCGAGGGACGGCCAGGCGGAGGCGTCTTGGATGTGTCTGGCTTAATCTTCTTCTTCCAGCTTCAAAGGCGGAGGGGAGGGCACTGATTGAGACGTACAAAATAATGCAGGGCATGAGTCAAGTGGATAGAGAGACACTCTTCTCCCTCTCACAAAAGACCAAAAACTAGGGGACATCCACTCAAACTGTGGGTTGGGAGAATGAGAACAGACAAAAGAAAAAAAAATTACTCAGTGTGTTGTTAGTCTGTGGAACTCCCTGCCCCAAGAGGTGGTGATGGCATCTAGCCTGGACACCTTCAAAAGGGGGTTGGATAGATTCCTGGAGGAAAAGTCCATCCCAGGTGACAAACCATGATGGAGATACATGTCATCTCCAGGCTTAAAACCGAGGTCCTTCAAGGACCAGATGCAGGGGAGTGGTTGCAGGAGACAGAGATCTAGTCTCATGCGCTCCCAAACGCATCTGGTAGAGCCACTGTGAGATACAGGAAGCTGGACTAGATGGGCCTTTGGCCTGATCTAGCATGGCTCTTCTTATGTTCTTATGTTCTTATGACATGCCCACAAGGTGACCTGATGCTGAGGAGGGTGATGGTGGCGGCAGCTGTCCCCACCCCACCCTGCCCGAGTCCCCAAACAGCTTGCTTTCTCTGTGGACAGGAGACCTCCTTGCCACCACCAGTGGGGGCAAGAGATAGACAACCCCAAGTGCTGTTTGAACCCCTGGCTATTTGCCATATCCGGGACTTCCTGCCAGCTGCTTGGGGCCCTTTCCTTTCCCGGAGCTCTCCAAGGTGCTGAACGCAGCAAGAGCCAGACTGGAATATGGTTTCCTCTCAAGGCTTTCCTCTCAAGTCCAACCCTTGCTGGCTTCAGCACCTTGGAGAGCTCCAGTAAAGTCAAGGAGAGGAGAGCCTGTTCCCCTTGAGGCACCTTTCTGAGCCCTGATGTCTCCTGAAGCCGTGGGGTGTGGATTCCCGGGGGTCCTCCTCTCTCATCCTCCGGCCCAGGGCACAACACCCCAGGCCGAGCCTTGTGCTTTGAATGCATGGCCTGCCGTCATTCCCTGCCAGCCACCTCTTTGCCCAGAGGGAACCTGGTCTGGCCTCAGCTTACCCTGCCTAGAAGGAGAGGTCTTCTCAGCCTTTGGGCACCCTATGGCTCACAGTCGGTGGAGGAAAGCACTCTAGTGGCTGCCCTGGGCTCAGATCACGCCAGGTTCCCTCCTTCCACAGACCTGTGGGCACCTTGCCTGCTTGCTCTGCAGGGGAAGGTCCGAAATAGTCCAAAGCTAGGAAGCATTTCTCTCTTTCCTCCAAGGCTGGTGTCACTATATCTAGGCACCTTGATAGGTTTTGCAGCTTCCCAGGGCTGCGGGGGGGGGGAGGCCATGATTTGCACTGCGAGGAATCTCCCTGACTTCCAAGGATGCAAGGCAATAGCAACCTTCCTTCCTTCTTTCCTTCCTTCCTAACTATACAGCCCTTCCCTCCCTCCCTCCCTCTCCCCCTCCCTCCTTCTTTCCTAACTATACAGCCCTTCCTTCCATCCTTCCTTCCATCCTTCCATCCTTCCCTCCCCATTCCTTCCTTCCTTCCTTCCTTCTTTCTTTCCTTCCTTCCTAACTATACAGCCCTTCCCTCCCACCCTCCCTCCCTCCCTCCCTCCCTCCTTCTTTCCTAACTATACAGCCCTTCCTTCCATCCATCCTTCCTTCCCTCCCCCATTCCTTCCTTCCTTCCTTCCTTCCTTCCTTCCTTCCTTCCTTCCTTCCTTCCTTCCTTCCTTCCTTCCTTCCTTCCTTCCTTCCTTCCCATGATCTATGCATCCATCCATCCATCCATCCTTCCTTCCTTCCCATGATCTATGCATCCATCCTTCCTTCCTTCCTTCCTTCCTTCCACCCTTCCTTCCTTCCTTCCTTCCTTCTTTCCTTCTTTCCTTCTTTCTTTCCTTCCTTCCTTCCCATGATCTATCCATCTATCCATCCATCCATCCATCCATCCATCCTTCCTTCCTTCCTTCCTTCCTTCCTTCCTTCCTTCCTTCCTTCCTTCCTTCCTTCCCTCCCTCCCTCTCCCTTTTCTGTCTGTCTGTCTCTCCTTCCTTGAAAATAAATAAACGAATAAATAAATAAACCCAGTGCCTTCACATGCAGATTGGCAGCACCATGGTAACAATGTTATCAGACCAGCCTCAGGCAGCTACAAACCCGGCCAGGAGGAGAGTTCCCTGCATCATGATTTCCCAGAGTTATCGCTGTGGAGACCTGGCACTGCTCAGGAGGATTCATTTTGCTTAGAAACATCAGCTTCCCTGGGTTGTTCGAGAAGGATAAGGGGGATGTTAGTATCTTGAGGGCATACGGGCTGGTATCGGTTCTGGGAGCCTTCTCCAACCTGCAGTGGGATGGTAAGCAACCACCAGGCTTTGCCTTTCAGATCAAGAGGGGTGGGGAGGGGAGCATAATTATATTTTAAAATAAATTAGGCAGCACCTAATTTTGACAAAACGTGGAACGTTCTGGGTTTGACAGGTGCCACATGAGGGCTTAAAAAGAGGTCTGTTGCTCTCCATTGAAGGATTCCACGAGCATTTCTTCTGACTTTTCAGTCTCCAAGGAGGAAGGGATCTCCCCATGTCACTTTGGGCCCAGCTTCCAAAGCTTCCCACATTTAAAAGCACAAACTTTTATCTGAAAGAAAATAACAGGATGCAAAGCAGACTTGAGCTTAAATTGGCACTGGAAAATGCCAGAAAGTCGGCACAAGAGAGCATTCCCTTCCACTTTCCCAGCATGAAAAGCTCTGGTGCCTCTGGGACCCCGGGGAACCATTTCGTTTTATTTCGTTTTGTTTTGTACAAATGTTTTTTTTTCCAAAAATTCATAAGAAATGAAACGAAACAAAACAACGGTGAGTAGAGATGGGCACAAACTGAAAAATGGTGATTCGTTTCATTCCATTTCGTTTAAGACTTCATTTCATTTCATTTCGTTTTTAATGATTTTTTGAAAAAATCATTTTGTTGGTTTGTTATTTCGTTATTCATTTTTACCCGCTTTTTAAATTTTATTTTTCAAGCACCGACCACACAAGCCTTGGGGCCCAGTCGGCGCTGGTTTTATTTTTATTTCTTTTATTTCTTTTATGGTGTCGACCAGGCCACCCTTGGGGCCTGGTTGGCACTCCTTTTTAAAAATTATTTAATTATTTTATTTTAATTTTATTTTAATTTTTTACTGCTGACCACATAGCTGCGCTACAGCTGTAGCATGACCATCGGCCTTTTTTTTTCCCTGGTCGCCGTCCCAGAAGCCAGGAAGACCAGACCTCCGGACCAGCACCATGTAGGAGACATCTTAACGATGTGCCCCCCCTTAATGAAACAAACCGAACCGAACCAATTTTTCTCCTTTTGTTTCATTTCATTTTAAATTTACCCCTAGGGTTGTTATTTTTTTGTTATGTAACAAAACGAATAACAAATAACAAAATGAACTTTTAGTTTGTTTCGTGCCCATCTCCAGCAGTGAGCATGAAACGAAATGAAACAAAACATTATTTTTCCATTTCGTGCCCATCCCTGATCCCGGAATAGCTTCAAACAAGGAGCCTTCTTTCCTCTTCAGTCACTGGTACATCAATGGACTTAAACGCTGGCATAAAAAGCAGCTAGGAGCTCGGAGGAGAGAGGCGCAGCACCACCCGCTGCCTGTCATCCTGACAGGCCTTCGGCTACTACATTACCTATAAACTATATCTATTATTTGAGGAAGTATGTGTTTCCTGCAGGCCCGGCATTCTATCAGTAGGAAGGGAAGTGCCAGGGAGGCCTCGGGGAAATCAGAGAAGAGACAGATCTGATTTTCCCAGGCATTAATCTTCATAAAGGTCTCTTGTTTGGGCAAACAATGGCGGGTGAAAAACAGGCCTGTGAATTAGAAATATTCCTTGCAAATCCTTTTGCTTCCCCGCCCCTCCTTTCTGAGCACAAGTGAAGAGAACGTGAGCAGGGAAGGAGGGGGTAGGCAGGGCAGGAGGCGCATTTAGACGGCCCTCTGAGGCATCAGGCTAGGGTTCAAGAGGAGACTGGGTGCAGGAATGGGGGTGTTCTGTTCACCACAGGGTCAAGCTCCACATTACAGATCCCCCCTGCTGAAAGCATCTGCGTGTCCGAGCAGGGCCTGCCTGGGAAGACCAGCCGGTGTTGTTTTGGGACTGGCATTTAGCAAGTAAGCAGATTTTCAAGTCTGGTTTCTCAGGCCTCAAAGGCTTCCTCGGGCACATCTCTTGGACTGATAAAGTTGCCTCGGCTTGAATGATGGCCCATCTGTAATGTGTAGTTTGACCCACCAAGAGCTGACTTCCGGTGGGTTAGTCCCCAACATCTGCAAGGATCAGGAAACCCGGGAGGCTGCCCATGGCCCAGAGGTTGGGACACTTTCCCTGGCCAGGTAGATGGTTTCTAGTCTAGTTTTGGGAATCGGGATTTGGACAGTTTGCTTGTCTCACTCTTGCTCTGGAGGAGGAACAGCAGCATGATTCTCCAAACAAGGAGCCTTCTTCATTGTGTGCTTGACAGAGTGCTTGTGTTGCCAGGGCCAATGTTTTGAGCAATCCTTGCGGAAGGTTGCCAGATGGCTCAGTAGTTTAAAGCATCTTAAATCATTGAGCCCAGAGATTGGGAGTTCAGTACCCCAGTGGGGCTCCTTGAGAGGGCCAGGAATCAATGATCCATAGACCATTGAGTCCTGATGGCCAAATCAATCATTATCATTATCATTATCAATATCAATATCAATATCAATATCAATATCAATATTTGGTGCGAAACTTCCTAATTCCAACAAGTTGTGCTGACTCTTAATTGTCCTTCTTTTTTTGCCACCCCCGAGTGACCTGCTTTGAATAAGAACCTGAAGCCCTGGATGGGTTGTTTGTATCTTTAAAAAAAAATCAGCCAGTCTTTCTGTGCCTCTGCGTGCGTGCTATGTTTCTCAGAGGGAAAGAACAGAAGAGATGTTTTGTGCCAATCACAAGCACCCCGAGGAAAGGAAAAAGCACTTCATCTCCTTCATCTCACTCTTGAGTGGATGCAATAAATCTCGCAAGGCTGAAATTTTCCATTTTGTCCCATCAAAGAACAGTCCGATGAGGGTTGGGAGTCTCCCTTTTCCTGGCCATGCCTCTGCTGCCTGATTCACATTCCACACTCCCCGAAATGAAGGGTGACGTTTCCCATGTCATTGGGAGTCTGGTAAGTTCGATTCACACTATGCGCCGTTGTTTTAGGCTCAAAACCCAGGCGTCGATTGCACCCCTCTAATTTGCCACAGCCTTTTAGGAGCCTGGCATCCGTGCTGGGAGCGATTCCCCATTTGCGGCATGAAACGGCGGCTCCAAGTGCAGATTGGGTTACTTGCGTGCAAGCAGGGGTCTGACGCGCCAGAGTTGGTAGCCTCTGCCCTCTTGCGCTGAGTGCGTTCTTAAAATAGCTGCGTGGAGCGCACCCCCCCTCCTGTGATAGCACATGTGGTGAAGAGCTTACCACGCTCATTGGCAGCCCAGCTCTCTGGACACATCACCAGGAAGCTGTTGTGTATATCTTTTGCAAACTGTGTGTGTGTGTGTTTACAATAAAGCCCTAGCTTCCTGGAATACAGAATCTAGAGAGGTACCCAGAGGGCCTAAAATGCCAGCAAGGGAAGACAGGTCAGAGGCCATTGTGTTGGTTGCCCACCGCCGACGGACATGCGTTTTTGCTTTGGATTCTACCATGTGTGTGTGTGTGCACGCGCATGCAGGCGGGTGTTTATGCCGGAGTGTGTGTGTGTGTGCTTTAAAAACCCTGCCATGAGTGCTCTTGAGCTTTGCACGTGCGCCCAGGAGTTGGGAGAGGTTTGTTTTCGACATCAGGGATCAAAGCAACAGGTTTGTCAATCATTCAGAGCTCGGGGAAGCCGGTGAAGCGGCTGTCGGCAGTGTTCTCCAGTGGTGAGAGAGACAAATACCAAAGTGGAACAGGTGATACCTTTAGGCTACTGCAAAAATAACAAAACATTGCTAATATTCCGGGGGCAAAACCTCCTTCATCAGAGCAGCACCATAGTTTTTAGCATGGCAAAGATGGCTTTGCCAGGAGTTCTTTCTTAGATGTAGAGTCCGTGGCGAGATGGGGGAAAAGCCAGTCAGTTTACTTGAGGCCCTTCCTCTCCCCTCTGCACACACGCATGCACACACAACAGAGCATCCGCCTGCAGCAAACATAACCCCTTCCTGTTGAACCTGAGGCAGAAGGGAGAGGAGGAAGGCTGGTTCCTCAGTTAAGGCGGGAGGGACCATCAGGGTCCCTCTGGGTACCCAGAAGTCCCTTAGAGGTGCCTCTTAAGGAATGATGATGATTGTATTCTTGGTTTGGGTTCCTGCCTTGAGCAGGGGGTTGGGGCTGTGTAAGCCCCTTCCACCTTCATGATTCCAGGGTTCTGTGATTCAGTGTTGATGACGAAGTGGCAGTGGTGTTCGCTTTTCCTCTGGTGAGTTCAAGGGGACGCCTGTAGCCCTCTTCTTCCTCCCAGCCCTGTGAGGTTGGCCAGACTGGAAGGTTGTGGCTGTCCCAAGGTGGCCTAGTCTGTTTCATGGGACAGTGGAGGACTGGTTCTTGGTGGTCCTGATCCACAAGTCAGAAGGTGGTCCTCCGTTTCCCATGAAACCCAGGGAGTTTCCCCTGGAGGGATTTGCGTGCTTGACTGGGTGCTGAGCTGAGCATCCCTGGCAGAGATGGGCGACAAACAGAGGCTGGCACAGTCCCCAGTGAGAGGCCAGGGCAGAGGCCAAGGCTAAGGGGCTTGTGGCTAGCAGACCAGGCTTCTAAGATGGTTACTTCACATCCATTCTCGTCCTGGGAGGAAGTTCATTGCATGCTGATGTCGGTTGCCATCACGTGATCTTCTTCCGGTTCTGTCCCTGTTCCCGTGTATCGTTCCGTGATGAGATGTGAAATTCCATGCCTTTGTTCTCTGTGTGTTTTTTTTCCCGGCCTGACCTTCCATTTTTCAGTGTTTCAATTCTCCGAAGCCTTGCCTTCAATGCGTTACGGAGCTAAGTTTGAGGCATTTGTCTTTTAATCTCTCTGCACTGCGTTGCTGACTCCATAGGGAATGTACTGGTAAATGGCACTTCGCACTTCTGCCACTAGATGGAGAATGGCACGTTGCGTGATGAGCCTTACCTCACAGGCACTCATCTCGGAATGAGAAGCGTGATGAGCAGATTCCCGAGGCCAGGGAGGGGAATCTCTAATCCTGCTTAAATCACAGTTCAGGGGGCATGGTCAGGACAAACTCTCCTCGTCCTGCAATGCACGTGCAGTTAGATTACTTCATAGCGGTCCCAAGCGGGACCGTGAACAGCGATGAGATGGATGTGAAGTATCAGCCTAAGAGGACAGTGTGGGCAAGTAAGAAGCCATTTTGCCTCCCTTGTCGGTCCACTTGGAATCTCTCCCTCAGACAGCAGACTTGGTTCGTGGGATGCCTTGCAAAATCAGACCTCCTGCCCAGGCAAAGGGGGTCGGTAGCAAGAATAGTCCGACTGCCCTTTGGAGTACTAAGCCGTCTCCGCTGATTCCCTAAGTCCAAGGAGAGGGTCTGATGTTTTATGTATTTTCGGGGCTTTTAAATTAAAGGCCCACCAAGTTCCAGGCTATCGTGGCAAAAAAATGGAGCGGCCGGCTGCCTTTCATCCCCTTCCCCGCCAGTTTCCCCCAAGGAGGGAGCACAACATGGCGGGTGGGGAGGAGAGGGGCCGCAAGGTCATTAGAAGATCATTCTCTACTCCCCCCAAAAAAAAAAACAGATTAGGAGTGGGGTCTCCATTTTTTAAAAAGCATCCTAATGGGAAAAACCTGGAGGAGGCAGACGGCACTCTCCGTTTGGAGATGCAGCCCATTTAAAAGAGAGGAAAAGATGAAAAAAGGTGCACCTTGAACTTTGCTATTGTTCTGCGCTCGGAAATAATGCTCCGTCCTTTAAAGTTTGATGAGCTGGGAGCCTGGATGGGATCAAAGGCATCTGAAAGGGAAGCTTGCCGTCCGCATTAAAGAGGCCCCTTTTGATCCCAGAAAGGGCAGCGCCGGCCTCCTCCCGGGGCCAGAGAAGAAGGTGCAGGAGACACCGAGGAGTGGGTGGGTGGGTGGGTGGTTACTGAAGCAGCATTTGTCTCTAGTTTTGGGGAGGCTTAGAGCAGGGGTGTCCAAACTTTTTGCAAGAAGGGCCAGATTTGGTGAGGTGAAAATGTGTGGGGGCCGACCATTCAGCTGCATTTGGTCCCCCAGACTGGACTTTGGACAAGCCTCTAGGACGTGCAAGGAGGCAGGGAAGATGCTGCAGCAACGGAGCTGGGGGCAGGTAGGCTGGGAAGGTGGGCTGGGGGGACAGAGGGAGGCAGGGAGGACTGGCAAACCATAAAACTGCAAGCTGACTCTCCATTCGGAATGAGGAGGGGCCAGCTGGCGGGGATGCATGACAGGCTGAGCCAGTTGGGAGAAGAGGCTGCGGGCCACTTGAAATTTGAAAACGGGCCGCATTTGGCCCCTGGGCCTGACTTTGAACATGCCTGGCTTAGAGGGTGCCTCCAAAGCAGCAATGACCAAGGGGGTAAATGTGAGGGGGGGGTTGGGGATCCCATGTCTTGCGGGAAGGGAGCAAAATCCAAACACAGGCTTCCAAGGCTGCCTTTAATGTGGATTCCTGCCTGGAGCAGGTGGTCAGATGCGATGGCCTTAGAAGCCCCTTCAGCTCCTGTGAAGTTCAGGCTGCAGCGCTGACCCTGAAGTTGAGATGCCCGAGCCCACCCTGAGTTCCTTGGATGGCTAGGGAGAGTTGGCATGGATCTTGCTTTGAAAACAATCAAAGACCCAAGTTTTTTTTTGGGGGGGGAGGGAAGGATATTTTGCAAAAAGCCAAGTATAGAAAGCTAAGAAAAACATAGCCAGAACAGACAGGTGGGAACGCTTGGAACATCAGCTTCAAAACTCAGGGAGGTCCAGCTGTGGACCACGGCCGGTGCACTTGGGTTTTGTTTCTCTGTTTCTTCTGCTGGACTACTTCTGGCTGGGCAGAAGTGGCCCGGCGCCATCTGAGCCACAGCACCAGACAGTGGTACCCCATTCTCTCTCTTTTCTGGGGGGTTCTGCCACCAAGGGCAGGGCCACGGATACCACCTCCACCCCCACCCCAAAGCTGTTGCAGTTCTGCCAAGCCCCCTGCCAACTTTTGCAGGGAAGGTCCAGGTACATAAGAACATAAGAAGAGCCATGCTGGATCAGGGCAAAGGCCCAACTAGTCCAGCTTCCTGTATCTCACAGTGGCCCCACCAGATGCGTTTGGGAGCGCACGGGACTAGATATCTGTCTCCTGATACCACTCCCCTGCATCTGGCCCTTGAAGTACCCTGGTTTTAAGCCTGGAGATGACACATCTCCATCATGGTTTGTAACCTGTGATGGACTTTTCCTCCAGGAATCTGTCCAATCCCCAGGTAAGAGGGCGAGCTCTCCTGTCACCCCTCAAGGGCTTCTTTCTCGTATTCTCTTTTTTTTTTCCTCTGCACCCCCGCCCCCCCTTTACCACCGCCTCCCCTGCCTCAGCCAGTGGCCCCACCAAGTAATATGTGCCGATACTCAGCCATACATCTTGGCGGGTGACAAATCACTTTTTAATTGCCTCAAGGAAGAAACCCATTAGTCTTCCTTCTTACGTGAGAATCATAATAACATTCCGCTTGACGCAAGATGGATGGCGGGCTGGAGTCTGTGGGGTTAGATGTGCGGAGGAAGGAGAGCCCACTGGCGACTTCTCTAGGGCAGGGGCGTAGGGGGGCTCCTCCCACCCTGCGGTTGTGGGATTTTGATGGGTGTCTGATCTTTAGGAAAGTGGGGGGTCCTTGAACCCAATGACCTCAAAGGGATCGGGATCCCCCAAGGGCAGAAGGGGTGCTGCTATGTAAGGCTGGCCACCATCCCTCTGTTTGGCTATGTGGCTACAGGTGATGGGTTGCCACAGGTGCAGAAGGGGTGATGCTAAGCAGGGGTGCATGACATCCTTTTGTTTTGGCTTCAGGCGATGAGGTGCGAGAACCTCTGAAATGCCGAGGAAATGTCCCCTCCCGGCATCTTCCAGAAGGGAGCACCCGGAACCAGATTCAGCACAGGGGCTATGAGTTAGGGTTAGCCCAGCTGCTACCTTCTTTTATAAGAGAGAGAGAAAAACAGGCCAAGGAGTCCACCCAGCTTAGCAGCAGAAATGTTAACCAAAGAGTTGCAAGCCTTTTCTCAGCACAGGCTGTGGGGAGGTGAGGAAGGAAGCCCCGATTCAGCTGGATTTGCACCAGTAGTGGCATCCCTGGATTGGAATAAAGGCGGTCCAGTTTCTGTACTGCTTCGTTTTCTGATGAAGGAAACTTTTCCCTTCTTCAAAGACAAGAAACGAAAAGGAATGTAGAACACCAGCAGTTCAGGGAAGTGAAGGATTTGTCACCTTTCCTTGTCCACTGAAGTGCTAGACTTCTAGATGCAAGGATATTTTTCTTGCCAAGAAAGCAAGCTGTCCTGTGATTCTACTACTTGCGCCTGCAAAAGAAACGAAAAGGAATGCATGGAGAACACCAGCATGTCAGGGAAGTGAAGGAATTGCCGCCTTTCCTTGTCCACTGAAGTGCTAGATTTCAAGATGCAAGGATTTTTTTTTTCTCACCAAGAAGGCAAGCTGTCCTGATTCTACTACTTGCACCTGGAAATGGGATGGTGAGGAAAGAGGTCCTGGCATTCCACACTTGCTGATTGTGAGAATTACGACATTTAATCTCTGAGTGCTTCCCAAGGAGAACAGAGAAAGCTACCAGGGCAGAAAGCATCAGACAGCTCAGATAGATGCCCTGAGTCCACCCGTCTTGTTTCGAACCCAGGACAAGGACGGGTGGGCGGAAGAATCCCAAACTCCTTCTTCTTTCTCGCCCTCACATCTGTAATGTTCACCATCTCTCTATATTGGATACGCTTGGGAACTCATTATGTTTTGAAATCTAGGACAAATTACATTTTTTAAAGATAATTACCTTAAATGATTAGGCTTATGATCGCCCTGATTAGTCAGAAATTTAGGAGGAATCGTGGATTTTAGATATGATAATCGGAAAGTAATTTTTTCTTCTCTCTCAAAAAGGATAAATGGAACATTTCCCCCTTTTTTTCTTCTTTGTATTCATTTTTTTTTAAATTAGTAAAACGAATTCCATGGAGCTCAGTGAGAGCAGCTGTGGCCCTTGGCATCAAAACAAGTGGGGGGGGTCTATATTAAAAAGGACAAAACATTATTCGGTGATGCTTCCAGTGGAAATGTGGGTGCGTTGGGCCATCACAACTTTTTCACAACTTCCAGGCTGTCCTGGAAGTCTTTCCTATGCTTTGTCAACTTTGCTTCCATCTTTAATCATACCATCTCCCTCTCCCAAAAAAAAACCCACCCCATGACAGATGTTTTGATGAGCAATGCAAGGTGCTGTTTCCTTGAAGCACCCTAAATGAATCACAGAGCGCATGGGATGAAAATCCACAGCGTGCTTAGCATTTTTCAAAGAGGTGCTCCATTGAGGGTGAATGCCATTGGTGTGTCGCAGATTTTCTTCACCTCCGTATCTTGTTTATAGCATGGGCACTTCCGGACCTAAGAATGAATGGGAAGGAATACAGTCCAGGATCCCTGCCACCCGAACCTCGCCCCCGCTCTTTCGGGCTCTCCTTTCTTGATGCTTTCAAAGCCATGGCACAGGGCACCACGGTTGGTGATTGATTGCCCGGGCAGCACCTGCCAGCTGTTTTTGGAAGAAATGCAGGGAGCTGTCAGTGCAGAAACTGGCTTGCAGACTGGGAGAAGAAAATGAGAAATCTTGTTTATCCTGATTTAATTTCATTGTTTGGACAATCCTGGGTGGCTTTCCATTTCCTGGGTCATGGGAAATGAGTCCCCCCCCCCCCGAATCTGTGGATCTCTCATGGATGTGAGATGATTTCGGAAGCAAATGTTTGCCTCTTCAGCCCCACCTTTTGACAAAAGGCATTGCTCCTGGAAAGTAAGCAACATCACTGAAGAAATAAATTCAAACAGGATTGAAATCCATTAAAAGCAAATTAAAGAGACATTAGGTAATAACATTCAGGGATTGGGCCTGATAAATCCTTGGGATGACTATGATAATTAGGAGTGTTTAGAAGGCTGGTTTTAGGAGCAACATCTCTCCCAACTGGAGTGGGAACTAGAGATGAGCACGAATGAACAACGAATTGTGAAACCCATCAAAAAGGGCAAATTTGTCAATTCGCAGTTGTACGTACCAAAACGCTGACAAACATGAAATCTATAATTAAGAACATAAGAACATAAGAAGAGCCATGCTGGATCAGGCCAAAGGCCCATCTAGTCCAGCTTCCTGTATCTCACAGTGGCCCCATCAAATGTGTACAGGAGCGCACAAGACTAGATCTCTGTCTCCTGAGACCACTCCCCTGCATCTGGTCCCTGAAGTACCCCGGTTTTAAGCCTGGAGACGATACATCTCCCTCATGGTTTGTCACCTATGATGGACTTTTCCTCCAGGAATCTGTCCAACCCCCTTTTGAAGGCATCCAGGCCAGATGCCACCATCACACACTGTGGCAGGGAGTTCCACAGACCTACAACACGCTGGGTGAAAAAAATATTTTCTTTTGTGATATTGTTTGTGATTTTTGATTTGTCGCTTTGTTGTGCTGTGAAATTCCCCCCCCCCCCAGGCACCTAGAGACACCAACATTGCAGAAACGATTCCATTGTCTCTCTTCTATAATCCTTCCGAGTTTGGTGAGGATTGGATTTCTTGTCTTCGAGTTATAGACAAACCAAGAGCTACCTTCCACCCAGGAAGTTTTCATCGAGCACTTGTTCAGTCGTTCAGTCGTGTCCGACACTTCGTGACCCCATGGACTAAAGCTCGCCAGGCCTTCTTATTTTCCACTGCCTCCCGGAGTTTGGTCAAATCCATATTGGTTGCATCGATGACACCGTCCAACCATCTCCTTCTCTGCCGTCCTCTTTTCCTTTTGCCTTCAATCTTTCCCAACATCAGGGACTTTTCCAAGGACTCCTCTCTCCTTATGAGGTGGCCAAAGTACTGGAGCCTCAGCCTCAAAATCTGTCCTTCCAGTGAACAATCGGGGTTGATTTCTTTCAGGATGGATAGGTTTGATCTCCTTGCAGTCCAGGGGACTCTCAAGACTCTCCTCCAGCACCACAGCTCAAATGCATCAATTCTGCGGTGATCAGCCTTCTTTATAGTCCAACTCTCACTTCCATACATCACTACTGGAAAAACCATAGCTTTGACTATCCTGACCTTAGTTGGCAAAGTGATGTCTCTGCTCTTTAGGATGCTATCTAGGTTTGCCATTGCTTAGAGGCATCCAACATGTTGGGAAGCTTCTCTGACACAACTCTGCCATCCTGCTAAGTTTGATGACGGCTGGGTTTCCTCAACCCCGTTGGTAAAGGGCATTTTCCTGGAGGTGCATTTGATGAACGTATCATTCAGGTGCCTGAAACCCAACCCATGCCATCTTGCCCTCTTACGCAAGTGGAATGGGGTGGAACAGTCATCTCCTTGCCTTCCGGGGTGGCAAGGCATGCCCCAGAGTTTCTGCCCTGGCGATAGTGAGATTTGTGTGCACAAATGGCCAACTCTCGGTCACATTTGCTTTGGTCAACTTTGTGCAAAAGGGATCTGGGAGTCTGGGTGGACCACAAATTGAACATGTGTCAGCAGTTCTTGATGCCGCACACGGGGGGGGAGGAGAACAGAGAAGCAGAGGCTGGATGGCCATCTGTCGGGAGTACTGTGATGGGCCATCTGTCAGGAGTACCATGATGCGTGGCAGGGGGTTGGTCTGGATGGCCCTTGAGGTCCCTTCCAACTCTAGGATTCTCTGATTCTATGTTGTCGGAGCAGATCCAGGGGGAATCAAAATAGCAGCTTTTTTTCTGAGGGCAGAAAATCTTCTGGTCCAAGCAGGGTGGGGCTGCCCACAGCTGTCTTGGTGTGAAAGACAGCACAATCTCCCTCCCTCTTCCCTCTCTGGAAGCAGCAGCAGGAGAAGGAAGTGTTGATGGCTGAGGCAGCCAGCTGTAATGGCTCTGGAAGAGAAAGACACACCACATTAACTTGATATGCGACACCAAAGGGACCTCTCGGCTCCTCCTCATCTCCACCTTGATCGTTAGAGGGGCAACCCCCTAGAAATCTATCGGATATGGTCTCCAGGCTGACCAGCTTCTCCTGAGGACCTCTCAGCCCCGCTGGCCAGGAAGTGTAGACAGGGGACTTGGATTTCTGGAGAGAGCCCCCTCAAGATCACGGCAGGCCCTGGCTTAGTTCCGTCAATCGGTCCCCTTCCCCGGCTCTGGCCTCGGTGCTGGTGACCACAGGCAGGATAGCTGGCAATGAATAATGCATGGGGCGGAAGGCCAGCGAGGGACAGGACAGTGGTCGGAGAGGTCACCTGAATGATGGTTCAGGCCTCGGCACCGACCGAGCGCAACTTTTGCCCTCTAATTAATTGACTGGATCTGATGAGCTTTTTCTCTCCCCCCCCCGCCCCGCCTCTTGCAAGCTTAATGAATGAATTGGTTTGTTACAGAAAGTTGCTTCTTGAC
>JAPFRF010000020.1:7992500-8060000 GCA_029282475.1 Phrynocephalus forsythii | reverse complement strand
CCATCCCTGTGTGTGGCATCAAGGGGGGGGGGAGAAACCAGTGTTTAAAACAAAACAAAGCAACAACAATGAAAGAACAGTTCAACTTATTTGTAGAAGCTCTTTGCCAATCGTGGCAGGACTTAGTCTGTGGACACCCTGTTTGGACTTGTGGCCAAGAAGCAATTGTGAAGCTACTGTTCCACACACTCACACTTTGGTTCCTCCAGCCTGCTTCTGCCAGTGGTGCTGAGGACCGATCCTGCAAAGCTTACCGTCCATTGGTGAGACCCACCTCTGCCTCCCTATAAGCTTCCAACCAGTTAGGAGGTGGCTCTTGGGGTCAGTCAGGTCTCCCCACCCCCTTCTCCCAGAAGGGGTTTGGGAGTCTGCTTGTGGGGCTGTGGTCCCTTCCCCCAAAGCCTCCTGGGCAGTCTTAAGGTCAAGGACAATTGGACTCCCCAGCCCCTGAAGCTTCAGCTATTGGCCAGGGGAAAGGGGGAAATGTTTGGGCAGCTGGGCACGATTCGCACCCAGGGCTCCAGGCACAATGAGGGATGGAACACAGAGGAGCGGCTGAGAACAGACAAGAAAACCGACTTGGTGTCTGAACATCACAAGGGTGAGTGCAAGATGCAAAAAACATTTTGAAGGGAGATGGACCTTTGAATCATAGAATCTCAGAACCCTAGAGTTGCAAGGCGCTGCTTGAAACCAAGATCTGATGTGGTCCTAAGTGGAGACCCCTCTCATCAGGGCCCTGTGGGTAATCGTCCCCAAACCCACCCAATCGAGAGAGAAATCCAACCTGGTGGCTCAGGGTCCTCTCCACTATGGAATGAGCTGAAAGCACCTTTCTTTTGAGCCCTTCCAGCTGCGTGGCCACCTTTGAATAACAGGCTATGCTCTTGGGAATGAAAATCCCCTATGAAATTATCTAAGAAATTCCCTGTGAAAATCCCTTATACATTTTGGGGTTCCCCACACTTTTCGGTGTGCATTTTGTGGAAGACTCCAGACCCTCACTGGTTTCAGTCTCCTACTCCAGACATGATCTTGCGTGAGCAGCAGCCACCAGCTGCTTATTATTTATTTATTTATTTAAATACTTATATCCCGCTCCATCTTCCCAACGGGAACTCTGGGCGGCTAACAGCGCAAAAAGCTAAAGGCTAAAAAGGCTAAAAAGCTGAAAGTAACCAGGCCACCAAGCAAGGGCAGCAAAGGACAAGATGGCGGCAGACAGTGAGGCAAAGAGAGAGAGAGAAAAAAAAAAAGAGCACTAACTAATAGGGACACCATATGCTTCCTTGAAGAGGAAGGTCTTCAAAGCCCTCTTAAAGGCAGGCAGGGACTCCAGCAGGCACAGCTCAGGAGGGAGATGGTTCCAGAGCGAGGGCCCCACCACAGAGAAGGCGCGGTTCCGCGTACGCGTTTTCCGCGCCTCTCTGGGTGTGGCCACTCTCAAGGAGCGCGCCTGCGACGATCTCGTGAGTCTGGATCCGGATGCCCTCTGGGAGATGCGCTCCGCCAGGTCTCCTGGTCTCCTGACTAAAGGCACAGCATCCCCTCGTGCCACAAGGGTCATAAAACCACTCTGTAGGAAGAGCCCGCCACCTGGCCTTCCCGTCCTAGGAAACCTGCCACAAATGCCCACCCCAGCCTGATTACCCTGCAATGCACCCTCAAATCATCCCATCTGCCATGGCATCTCCTTTTAAGGGCACTCTCTCTCTCTCTCTCTCTCTCTCTCTCTCTCTCTCTCTCTCTCTCTCTCTCTCTCTCTCTCTCTCTCTCTCTCACTCCCTCCCTCCCTCCCCCCCCCCTCTCTCTCTCTCTCACACACACACACACAAGCACCCTTCTTTTGGGCTTTCCAAAGGGACAATGGAAGAGAAAGTGGGGAGGGAGGTGGTATTTTGGTCCCTTCGAAAGGAAGTGACTCAGTGGCCAGCCAGAGCTCCGGGGCGGGGGGCTTGTCAGTCTTGCTGTGGCTTCTCCAGCTGCCAGGTGCAACAAGGACTGGTGCATGGCTGATAAAACCAGATTGGCAGAATCGGGAGCCAGGCGACTGGAAGGGGGGGTGGAGGAGAGGCTTGATTGCTTCCAGGCAGCTAGTAATCAGAGAGAGAGAGAGAGAGAGAGAGAGAGAGAGAGAGAGAGAGAGAGAGAGAGAAGGAAGAGGCAGCAGTGGTGAGGACAGGCAAGAACCTTGTCATGAATGGGGGGGGAGAAGGGGGGTGACGACTCAGAAAAGCAGATGGGGCTGGAAAAAGTGCTGGGAACCCAGAAATAAATATACCCAGAGTCAGACCCCTGTGACGCTCTCATCAGAGGCAGCAATGGAAGGGACCCAAGAGATTCTCAAGTCCAGCCCCCATCCCAGAGGGCCCAGTGGGGAATTGAACTCCCGACCTCTGGTTACATAGCCAGAGGCCAAAACCCCTGGTCTACCCAGCCGTTCCAGGATGCTTCTCTGGGCGAACCCTTGAAGAATAATGGAGAAACTGCTCATCATGTTTCTTTTCTCCATCTAATATAGAACAGAAGAACAGCCTTGCTGGAACAGGAAACAGTCCATCCAGTCCAGCATTCTCTCTCACACAGCGGCTCACCGTTTGCTTCAGGGTATTCCCAAGCAGATGTCTTCACCCTGCTTACGATTCCCTGCAAATGGCATTGAGAGAGATCCTGACTCTCTCTCCAACCCGGAGGTTGTCCTTGGGCATCCAGAATGATAGCCATGGAGACCCTTGTTCTCCATGAACTTGTCTAATCCTTTCTCTAAGCTGTCAAGGCTGACAGCGGTCACTACTTCTTCTGGCAGGGAGTTCCACAGACCAGTGATCCTCTGGGTGAAAAAGGACTTCCTCTTGTTTATTTGAGATCTAGCACCCAAAAGCTTCATGGAGTGCCCCCTAGTTCTAGTGTTGTGCGATAGGGAAAACAGCTTTTCCTTATCTACTTTGTCTACACCATGTATGGTTTTATCAACTTCAATCAGGTCACCTCTTAGGTGCCGTTGTTCAAGTGTGAACTCTCATTTCTTGGCTAGACCACCTAACTCCCCAGCCACCTCACCCTCTGGGTGAACAAGGACTTTATCTTATTTGTTTGAGATCTAGCATCCAAAAGTGCCCCCTAGTTTTAGTGTTGTGTGATAGGGAAAACAGCTTTTCCTTATCTGATCTGTCTCTAGGCCGACCTCTCACTCCACCATCATCTTCAGCGGGCAGGTTGGCCTGAAGATCTCTATCTAATGGGACCTCAGAGTCCTCCTTTCTCTATGGCAGTGGTGGCCAACAGGTCTCCCCTTCGGCAGGGTGCCAGGATGCAGACCGGGTGTGATTTAGGCACTTACTGGCAACCATATTTTCTGTACTGGCCAGGAACTGCCCTGCGCTCTCTGTCAGCTGTATTATTCGCTGTTTTTATGGACTTGATCCATTGCTTCGGGGTGGTTTCATGACCCTCTTTGGCATCTGAGCAGGTGAATAGAGAGGATAGAGAAATAGTTGAATTGACCCAGCCGTGTGCAGAAGGCAACTGGAGTTCACATTTCTGGGCCAAAGAAATGCCTATAAGGGACAACTTCTTTCATGGCCAACTCGGTTCTGCTCAAAGTGTGTGTGGTTCTGTGGTTCCTAACCTTGGGACTCCACATTGGGACATCACGCCGATTCTACGTAACCTGCATTGGTTACCAGTTGCTGTCCGAGCCCAATTCAAAGTGCTTGTTTTGACATATAAAGCCCTAAACGACTTAGGACCTAGATACCTGAAGGACCGCCTCCTTCCATATGAACCTACCCGGCAATTAAGATCGAGCCAGGGGGGCCTTTTGAAAGAGCCATCCCTCAAGGAGGTGAGAGGGATGGCTTGTAGACAAAGGGCCTTCTCGGCAGCTGCTCCCAAGTTATGGAATGCCCTCCCTATTGAGATCCGCCTGGCGCCAACACTGATTACATTTCGGCGCCAGGTAAAAACCTTCCTATGTATGGAAGTGAGAGCTGGAAAGCTGGACTATAAAGAAGGCTGATCGCCGCAGAATGGATGCTTTTGAGCTGTGGTGCTGGAGGAGAGTCTTGAGAGTCCCCTGGACTGCAAAGAGATCAAACCTATCCATCCTGAAAGAAATCAACCCTGAATGTTCACTGGAAGGACAGATTTTGAAGCTGAGGCTCCAGCACTTTGGCTACCTCATGAGAAGAAAGGACTCCCTGGAAAAGTCCCTGATGCTGGGAAAAATCGAAGGCAAAAGGAAAAGAGGACGACAGAGAATGAGATGGTTTGACGGTGTCATCGATGCAACCAAAATGAATTTGACAAACCTCCAGGAGGCAGTGGAGGATAGGAAGGCCTGGCGAGCTCTGGTCCATGGGGTCACGAAGAGTCGGACATGACTGAACGACTGAACAACAACAACAAAAACCTTCCTGTTCCAGAAGTTTTTTAATTGATACAATATAGATTGTGGGTCCTCTGATGGCAGTTTTAGTGTAATGATTTTAGGGTAAGGTTTTTATTACTGTTTGAATTATTTATTGATATTTGATGTTTTAACTGTTTTAATTCTTTTGATTATAAACCACCCAGAGACCTTTGGGTAGTGGGCGGCATATAAGTTGTAAAAATAAATAAAATAAATAAAATGTTCTTGGACTAAAGCAACCAGAAGCCTTTACCACTAGTTGTGCTAGCCAGGAGATTTTTGGGGTCGTAGACCAGGACTATCAGGGGGAGCCAAGGCTGGGTACCGCTGGCATAAACCGGGAAGAGGTGGGGGATTTCTCCGTTGTCACACTTGTCTAATGGAGCCTGGAGATTTTTCTCCAGCTGGTCTGTGTTGAAGACTGCATTCCATTTAATGACTTTAGGCAGCAGCCTTCCAGGGGTTATCACACTACAACACCCAGCATCCCCACCCAGGCATAATTGGAAGGTCCCTGCCTGCTCTTTGTGTCACAGCTGGCCAGGGAACCGGCCAAGTTTGTGGCTTTAGGCAGCCTTTAAAGCAAGCTGCCTGTTGCCGGCTTGTGGTTGCCTCTTTATCAATCTGTATCGCCTATCCATCAACCCCCCCTCTCCTTTGCAACCACCCTTCAAAAAGGGAGTGCTATATTTAGAGTCAGAGAGAGCCATTTTGCAAGGCTGGTGCTGTTTTGTTTTTCCCTGAGCTTCTGCTCGTTCCTACCCATAACTGTTGTTTTTTATGTGGCTTTATTGCGTTTTTATGTAAATCTCCTTGAACTTTGGGAAGCCAGCGGAGAGAGGGAGGGAGGAGGAGGAGGAGGGAGGGAGGGAGGAGCTGGTTTCCAGATGAGAAGGGAAACCAGTAGGAGCATCAACAAACTGTCCTACATAAAGTGAGCTTGACTTAGAAGCTTGATGGGGTTATGCAACAGACAAGGATTTGAAAGAATCATAGAATCCTAGAGTTGGAAGAGACCTCAAGGGCCATCTAGTCCAACCCCCTGCCATGCAGGAACCCCATCACAATATTTCCGACAGATGGCCATCTAGCCTCTGCTTGAAAACCTCCAAAGAAGGAGACTCCACCACCACCCTCCGTGGCAGCATATTCCACTGCGGAACACCTCTAACTGTCATGAAGTTCTTCCTGATGTTCAAATGGAATCTCTTTTCCTGTAGTTTGAAACCATTGCCCCGAGTCCTAGTCTCTGAAGCCATGGAAAACAGACCTGTTCCCTCTTCAATATGACATCCTTTCAAATACTTAAACATATCTATCATATCCCCCCTCAGCCTTCTTTTAGAGAGGCTAAACATTCCCAGCTCCCTAAGCCATTCCTCATATGACATTTCCTCCAGACCTTCAACCATCCTGGCCGCCCTCCTCTGCACCCGCTCGAGATTGTCAGCATCCTTTTTAAGCTGAGGCGCACAGAACTGGACACAGGACTCCAGGTTCAGCCATCCCAATGAGAAAATAATGCTTCATCCTTATCTACCTGGTTCCTGCTGGGGGACACACAAGGTTCTCTTATTCCAGTGTTGATGCCGAGAAAACCAGGGGGAGATCATCCTTGATCCCACCCTCACCTTCCCTTCGCAAATGGGAACTGATCAGTCTGTCCTTCGCACATAAAGGAAGCATGGATGGTGGCTTTTGCTAGTCCCCGCGTTTTTAGGGAGCAGAGGAAAGAAGATAGATGGCGCTGGGGTAGCCCAGAAGGAAGGACCACTTTCGAAATCTGAGACATGGTTGGCGTCGACAGTGAATGGTGTAGAGCAGGCATGTCCAAACTTCAGCCCTCCAGATGTTTTGGACCACAACTCCCACAGTCCTTTGCCATTGGCAATCTAAGCTTAGAATTCTGGGAACTGGGGTCCAAAGCATCAGGAGGGCCGAAGTTTGGGCATGCCTGGTGTAGAGGAAACACAACCACATTAGATTGCTAGTGGGAACATGAAGCAAACAGCATGCCTATACACACTCACACGCATGCCGATCCCCAGATTTCAAGGAGGAGCATGCGAGGTTGTATTCCTTTTATTTCCCAGCAGTTCCTCCATTCAGCCAGCACTGAGTGGTGGCTCTTAGGTTGTCCTTGGATTCAGGGTTTCCCCCTGGGTGAGATCCACAGTGCACAGGAGCTCGGAGGAGACAGCATAGGTGTGACTACAGCTGCCGTCATGTTTATGTTTACGTTTATTATATTTATACCCCATCCATCTGGCCATCTGGCCACTCTGGATGGCTTACAACATAGTGTGTTTAGTCTCTGTTTTTTTTTTTTTATTTATTTGCTGTTTATTGTTTTGTTTGCTTTTAATCATTGATTAATTTGCTTTAAACTGCCCAGAGTCCCTCTTTGGGAAATCAGGCGGTCTAGAAATGCAATAAATAAATAAATAAATAAATAAATAAATAAATAAATAAATAAATAAAAAGTGCTGGCTAAACTTTGGCCCTCCAGATGTTTTGGAACACAACTCCCAGAATTCCAAGCCCGTATTGCTAATGGCATAGGACTGTGGGAGTTGTGGTCCAAAACATCTGGAGGGCCAAAGTTTAGCCACCACTGGCTTACAACAAGAGAACAATTATAATATCAGTGTCGTCCAACCCTGAACAAAAGATTCCTGATGAAATCTCAGAGGTTGACATCTGCCCGTCCGAGTTGGGAAACATGCTAGCCAGCAGTTTGGGCCACAGGTCCGTCTCAGTGGAAGGCAGCTTTGTTGAGACTGGCTTAGCTCAAGCTTTGCTCCTATCGGACCTTAACTTGCCGAAACAGCACCGAGGGGCTGGTCAACCTTCTTCCTTGCACCTGTGCCCATGCAATCTTCCACAGTCCGGGCACCATCTCTTCCCAAGTGCCAGTTTTTCAACCGTCGACGCCAACCATGTCTCAGATTTTGATTTTCTGGGATCCCCTCCCCCTGCCATCTTTCTTATTTCCTCTGCTCCCTAAAAATGCAGAGGATTTTCCACACAAAGGAGAGAGAGAGAGAGAGAGAGAGAGAGAGAGAGAGAGAGAGGAGGTTCTCGCCCAGAATTGCAGTAATGAAGCCACTAGTGCTGCTTGCAAAGCAAATAGATAAATCAATGTTTCAATTTGCTCCATGTGAAAGAAAAGCCCAGGGCTGCTTAGTGATTCTGAGTCCATCCTCTTCCTCCTCAGAAACTTTGCAAGCAGTCCAAGTTGCTTTCACTGAGCTTTTATGGGGCCGGGAAATTCTGCATTCAAGGAACAGTGTAGGGACCAATTCAAGCCTTCTCCCCACCCCACTCCCACCCCCGGAGAAGCGTTCAATCACCCCACTCCTTGCAACCACACGGAGCAGAGTGCAGGGCTACTCTGGAGCAGAGCATTCTGGGAAAAGCCAGGAGTCTTTTGGTTTCAAGGTTCTTCTGAAGGGGAAAGAGGCCTCGGCACTGATTGGCATCTCTATAGAGCACAGAGCTGCAGAAGGAAGGAAGGAAAGAGCTGATGGTGGAAGGAAGGAAGGAAGGAAGGAAGGAAGGAAGGAAGGAAGGAAGGAAGGAAGAAGGAAGGAAGGAAGGAACTGGTGATAGATAGATAGATAGATAGATAGATAGATAGATAGATAGATAGATAGATAGATAGATAGATAGATAGGAAGGAAGGAAGGAAGGAATTTTGATTGATTGATTGATTGATTGATTGATTGATTGATTGATTGATTGATTGATTGATTGATAGGAAGGAAGGGAGGGAGGAAGGAAGGAAGGAAGGAAGGAAGGAAGGAAGGAAGGAAGGAAGGAAGGAAGATAGATAGATAGATAGGAAGGAACTGGAAGGTAGATAGATAGATAGAGATGATAGATAGATAGATAGATAGATAGATAGATAGATAGATAGATAGATAGATAGATAGATAGATAGATAGATAGATAGGAAGAAGGAAAGAAGGAAGGAAGGAAGGAAGGAAGGAATTGGATGATTGATTGATTGATTGATTGATTGATAGGAAGGAAGGAAAGAAGGAAGGAAGGAAGGAAGGAAGGAAGGAAGGAAGGAAGGAAGGAAGGAAGGAAGGAAGGAATTGGTGATTGATTGATTGATTGATTGATTGATTGATTGATTGATTGATTGATTGATTGATTGATGATTGATTGATTGATTGATAGGAAGGAAGGAAGGAAGGAAGGAATTGGTGACAGATAGATAGATAGATAGATAGATAGATAGATAGATAGATAGATAGATAGATAGATAGATAGATAGGGTGGGAGGGAAGGGTCAAGTTGACTGGTCTGAATTTAAGTGACCAGCGGATCTTAGGGGTCGTGTAAAAGCACCCTGAGCCTCATCATCCTCAGCTGTAAATTCATTTCTGTTTTGTTGAGAAGCTGCCCTAAAGTGGGTTAGTGGATCAGAGGAGTTTTCCACTTTGTGATTCAGAGAGCGCTGCCATTTGGCTCTTGCGAAAGAACAGTCTGCTGCCTCCTCCCCCTGCTCTTCTTTTTTAAAAAAAGGGGGAGAGGAAAAACAGCTCAAACAGGTTCTATTTTTAGCTCCCCACGGTCCCCAGTTGACTTCCCTCCAGGCATCCAGCTCCTTCCCTGGCCTGTCTCTTCCTCCGCCTTCACACGCATCCACACAGCCTGCAGCTGCCCAGAGATTGCTGAGCCATGGAGGTCACTCCCAGGACACGCCAGGGCCCCTGCTGTCACGCAGGGAGGGACACGGGGCACAGGCTGGCAGGCACTCCACGCGGCCTTCTCCCTTCCTCACAGCCTCGATGGCTGTCATAAGAACATAAGAACCTAAGAAGAGCCTTGCTGAATCAGGCCAATGGCCCATCTAGTCCAGCTTTCTGTATTCTCACAGTGGCCCCACCAGATGCATCTGGGAGCTCACGAGACTAGATCTCTGTCTCCTGATACCACTCCCCTGTATCTGGCCCTTGAAGGACCCTGGTTTTAAGCCTGGTGATTACACACATCTCCCTCATGGTTTGTCACCTGTGATGGACTTTTCCTCCAGGAAATTGGTCCAATCCGCAGGCCAGATGCCATCACCACCTCCTGTGGCAGAGAGTTCCACAGACTAACAACACACTGGGTGAAAAAATATTTTCTTTTGTCTGTTCTTACTCTCCCAGCCCTCAAACTGAGTGTATGTCCCCTAGTTCTTGTATTTTGTGAGAGGGAAAAGAGCATCCTTTTATCCACTTTACTCATGCCCTGCATTATTTTGTACATCTCATAAGACGTAGGCTGCAGTGGACGCACCCTCTTCCAAAAAGTTATTCTCCAGGAGAAATACTGTCCATTTCTGCGACAGGCTGAAATGGAGGGCCAGGAGGGAGAACGCAGAATTAAGACAGATTTGTAGATGCCAGATGCCACTTTCTAAAGCTGTACCAACCCTTTTCTCTCCCCTCCCCAAGGCCAAAAGGGATTTGTATGTCTTGTCGTGCCAAGTGGAACTGGGTAAGGGAATAGGGGTGGTATATGACCCATGTTCTTCTGTTTGAAGAATGGGGGTGTGACTCAAGAAGCAGCTTTTTACAACTGCCCTTCTTGCCTCTAACAAGACTCCTGCCCTGCTACAACATCATCTAGCCATGGACTTGTAAGAACATCATCTAAACAAGGACTTTAAAAGTAACTTCCTGGTAAAGCACTACTTGACCATGTCTGAACTTCTGGGACCTGCTTTGAATAAGGGTGATTTATACTTGAAAGCTTGCAATGTTCCTTATTTTATTTTTAATAGTGGCCTATAAAGGTATGGCCTGTAACCTGTTTTTCTAAGGTTGCTAAGCCAAAGTCTACTGATGGCTGGCGGCTGATTGGGAGAAGCAGTGGGTGGCCCAGCAGTGGACAAGTCTTCCTTGGCCCACTTGGGACTTCCTCTTGAGGGGTATGATGGTGGAAGGAGAGCCCTGGGCCGGGCAGAGCTTGTGTTGGTCCACCCTGTTGCCCCACTCGCTAGAGGTTCCTTTGAGAAGCTCTTAGAAGGAAACATTGGTCAGTCACCCATGGTGCCTGGCGGTGGAGTGGACTGTGGAAGCATGGTTGGTGCATCCATTTGGGAAACTTGAAACCCAGACCACAAAATACCAACCTTGTGGGAGATTGTGGAGAACCCAGAGCTGGGCCACACGGGGGAACCTCATGAGGGAGGAAGCTGCCTGATGTGGAGCCTCAGACCTTTGGCCCATCCCTTGGTGTCCCACTCTCACTAGCCAGGGGGCCACTCCTGAGTCTCAGGGAGAGGTCTTCTCCATCTCCTGGCTCCAGCTCCAGAAGAACCTGTGGCCTTCTATGTGCCAGCTGAGGTTCTGCCACTCAGCCCCCTTGCCTGAGACAACCTGCCCCTTTTGTCCCCATATGATGGGACAATCTCAAGGTCTTCTTCTTCTTCCATTCTTCTGCCTTTCCTCCTGCCCTTCCCCTGTACCCTCTGCAAGGAGAGTGTGGCCTCCACGAAGGAGGTTCTCTGGGTCTCCACCAAGTGCCACAAGACCAGCCATCTCAAGGGCCGCCTTTCTCCCAGCGTGTTGCTAGTCTCTGGAGCTCCTTGCCACAAGATGGGGTGATGGCATCTAGCCTGGATGCCTTCCAAAGGGGATTGGACAGATTCCTGGAGGAGACGTCCATCACAGGTGACAATCCATGATGGAGATGTGTCATATCCAGGCTTAAAACCAGGGTACTTCAAGGGCCAGATGCAGGGGAGTTGTATCAGGAGACAGAGATCTAGTCTCATGCACTCCCAGGGGCATTTGGTGGGGCCACTGTGACATACAGGAAGCTGGACTTGATGGGCCTTTGGCCTGATCCGGCATGGCTGTTCTTTATGTTCTTATGTTCTTATGGTCTCTGACCTCCCTCCAGATGTTTCCAGAGCATCAGAATCTCATTGTTCACTTGCTGAGTCAGCATTCTGAATGGAGCTTAGGTATAAAGAGTTAAAAGTCATGTAGTTACCTGCAATTAGTTACATCAAGGACAACAAGGATGGAGCCAGCTGGCTTTGCATAAGGTGGAGTTATGGCGAATTGGAGATACATTTGGTGTAATAAGCAGCATGTTCTAGTTGCAGTATTTTTCCATGTATAAAACCATATTTTTGTCTAAAAATTGAAGGGTCATCTTATACATGGAAGTAAGCTGAGGAGAGAACCATGTGGTTGCAAAACTGTGATTTTGGGTTGTAAAATTGGGGGTTGTCTTATACATGGCGGTGTCTTATAGACAGAAAACTACAGTATTTTGTCAAGGATTCTTTAAGGCATTTTTGGAAGCAAAATGGCTGTTTTTAAGATGTTAGGTTGGTTTATCCATTGTAAGTGGCAAAGGCCGTAGGGCTTTGTTTCGATGAAATGCGACAAGATTTCGTTTTTGCTTTCTTGGTGCTTTGTCCTCTTTTCAATGCGTACTATCAGAATTGGACATTAGTGGGCGCTAGAGAGCATTTTTGGTCTGCCAGCAGGCACAATGCAAGCCTTAAGGACACAGACATCCTCAAAAAAAACTCATTCTTGTGAATGGAAATGATGGTAAGAATGTAGCCAGCCCAGAAAGCAGGGGATAGAAAAGAAATGAGAACCAGGACAAGTGTGTGTCGTTCTTGTTGTTTTGGGAGGGGCTAGGTGGGGACATGCCACAAGCTGGTTCTGTGTGCCTCAGGTGGTTGCAAAAGGTGTGACACTTGCCTGGTTCTGCATGGCTGGCAGGATCAAAAGAAGGCATGGAGAGCTTCTCCCACCAGCCAGCGCCCAGCCCGGCCTGCCAGATGTTTCTCCAGCTTTGGACGGGGAACACAACCCAAGACTCTTTGGTGAGGCTGAAAGCACTGACTTTAATTCCCTTGCACTTCCCCCACCCAGCAAACACACACACACACACACACACACACAAGCTGGCAAAGCATGTCCAAACTCCATTTCCCGAGTGTTCGCCTCAATCAAATCTCTTGACATGCAGCCTCCTCCGACGTCCTGCTCCAGGCTTAAAACGCTTCTCTCGGAACATTAAGTGCGGTCTGTGTGAGTCTGTCTGAGCCGAAACACCCTTCAAGAGTTATTCTGGAGTTCCTCTCTCGCTCTTCCATTTTGATGATCTGTTCCTAAATTATACATTAAACTTATCAGGGTGACGAATGCCTCGCAGCCTCCTTGCGTCAGACCTGATGCTGCTTCCCTGGCTTCGGCAGCATGCACGCAGGCAGGGAGGGGGAGGCAACAGGGCACTGGATGCTAACATCCAGGAGCTGACGTCCATCAAACCCAGACGAGGCGTAATCTTTGCTGTCCTGGCGTTCATCCAGCATGGTTCTAAGATCTGAACCAGAACCCTCTTCGTGACCCCATGGACCAGAGCTCGCCAGGCCTTCCTGTCTTCCACTGCCTCCTGGAGTTTGGTCAAATCCACCTTGGTTGCATCGATGACACTGTCCAACCATCTCATTCTCTGTCGTCCTCTTTTCCTTTTGCCTTCCAATCTTTCCCAACATCAGGGACTTTTCCAAGGAGTCCTCTCTTCTCATGAGGTGGCCAAAGTACTGGAGCCTCAGCTTCAAAATCTGTCCTTCCAGGGAACATTCGGGGTTGATTTCTTTCAGGATGGATAGGTTTGATCTCCTTGCAGTCCAGGGGACTCTCAAGACTCTCCTCCAGCACCACAGCTCAAAAGCATCGATTCTGCGGCGATCAACCTTCTTTCTAGTCCAGCTCTCACTTCCATACATCACTACTAGGGAGGTGACAACGGGGTTATTAAGCCTAGTAGCCCATTTCACCCAGGGAGCAGCAGTGACCTTCTCCTGCGACGGTGCCTGGCCAGCTTTATCCCCCACCTGGAACGGTCTCGAGGCACTCACCTTGGTACACTTCATCGCCTGGGAACCCAAAAGAGAAAACTGGCAGGAGCAAACCCCGTGAGAAAAAGATGAGGAGGTCGAGGACAGTTAGACCCCCTTATCTGCAGGATCAGCATCCGTTAATTCATTGATCCATCGGCTGAAACGTATTGAAAGAAAAATCCTAGGTTTACCCATTTCTAACAATGAAGTGACTGGGATGGGTCACTAGAGGGAGACAGAGACCATGTTGTGGATTGTGTTCGTGTTCGCTGTTAAAAATAGTGTTTGCTGTTGTCAGAGTTTTCCAGCATCCAGGTGAGGCAGTGCTTAGGACCCATCCCCTACAGATAGGAATGCCCTGTTGTATGTTTAGCCTAGGAAAGAGAAGAGCTTAAAGGTAATGGGAGAGCCATCTTCAAGGAGAGCTGGTCTCCTGCAGGAACGACAAACTCCCTTGGAAGGTGGTGGGTCTTCAAGGGTGCTTTAACAGTGTATCCCTGCATGGGGGAAGAATGGGATGACCTCTGGCCAGACCGCCCAACCATAGCTCCCTGATTCTGGGAAGTCCATCACAGGTTACAAGCCATGAGGAGATGTGTAATCTTCAGGCTTAAAACCGGGGTACTTCAAGGGCCAGATGCAGGGGAGTGGTCTCAGGAGACAGAGATCTAGTCTCATGCGCTCCCAAACGCATCTGGTGGGGCCACTGTGAGATACAGGAAGCTGGACTAGATGGGCCGTTGGCCTGATCCAGCATGGATCTTTTTTTTTTTTTTGAAGGGCTGAGGCCACCAGGCTCTGGGGCTGGACCTGCCAAAGCCCTCTGAGATCATGGATCCGAGGCATCTCCCCCTCTCCTGTTGGCTCCTGGAGTGTGTTTGTGGGGGTACTCCTTTCAAGTGAGGATCCCAAGAGAAGAAGCAGGGTTGGTGGGGACGTAGAACCATGGGGTTGGAAGGGGCCTAGAAGCCACCACCCCCACATCCAACCCCTTGCTCAAGGGTGAGATCCCAACCAAAGCAGATCTGACCGGTGGTGGTGCATTTTCTTCTTGAATGCCTCTGCAGCGCTGGAGTGCTCACCCCTCCTGAGGTCATGGATTCCGTTGTTGTATTGCTCTAACCATCAGGAAAATTTTTCCTGGTATTCAACTGAAACCTAGCTTCCTGGGACTCTTGAGCCCTTTCTTACTGGTCCAACACTTTGGAGTGATGGAGAACGGATCCGGCTCCTCTTCTGGATTACACCTTTTCAAGTCTTTTGGGGAGTGCTGTCCTATCTCTGCTAGTCTTCTTTTCTCCAAGCAGAACGGGCCCAGCTCTTTCAGTCTTTCCTTGCAGGGCTTGGTCTCGGTCCCCCTAGCGCACATGGAACAAGCTTCTTCTTCTCCCCCTCTGAGTCATTTTATTTGGGCCACCACGTCGAGAGGTCAGGAAGGCCTTTCCCACCTGGATGAAAGCACGTTCCAGGGTCCCCCTACACCCTGGGGCTCCTGCTTTTGGTGACACATGTCACTTTCCCAGGGTTGCCTGTGGAGCATGGGGCTTGGTCTGCAAGCCTTGCCAGAGTGGGAAGAGTCTGGGCCTGCTCAAGGGGTCTCCCTGAGACAAGGATTCTGGGGTGTGTAGTCAAACAATCCAGTTCTCCAGACACTGGGAAGAGCTACAGCAGCAGGAGGAGGAGGAGGAGGAGGAAGAAGAAGAAGAATAGGAAGAAGATTATTATTATTATTATTATTATTATTATTATTATTATTATTATTATTATTATTATTATTATTATTATTATTATTATTATTATTATTATTATTATTATCTTTGAAATAAAAGCCAAGGTCATGTTTAATTGTCAGTCTCCGAGCAGAAAAGACTCAGAATGGGGAAACACTATAATAGACTCCGTTAATGAATACATTTATCTACGGCAAGTACTGCCTTCCCATCCCAAACGGCTCCCAGAAATTAAATGCAAAATCTAATTAGGGTGGAGTGTGTTTGGAAAGCTAAACAGCCTCGTGAAAGGAACCTTCCCCCTTGTCAAAGGCAGAGGATGTCTTCGCCCAGCGTGGCGTGGCTCGTGTCTTTGGAACATCGCTGCCTGCGCGGGTCTCTGTTCGAACAAGGGAGACATGGCTCTGGAGGCAAGCCGGCAGGGCCCGGCTTGCCTCCAGAGCAGACACTCTCTGCATCCCCGATCAGATGCAGAGGATGGGGGCTGTTTCAGGGAGGGGAGGATGCAAGGCTGGGACAAAGCCAGAGGTGAGGAGGAAAGAACTGGTCCCAGGAGGGGTGGAAATAGGGGAGACCCCCCCAGCTCTTTCTTGCACCAAGCAGTCATCGCACGGTCACATTGGAAGGGGCACCCAAAGTCCATCTAGTCTGACATCCTGTCAATGGGGGAGGAGAGTGACTGCTAAGACAGCCCACCCCCAAACCCAAGCCAGTGGATGCTGCATCCAACCGAGGGAAACAGGTGACCCTACAAAGCAGGGGAGGCAGCCTCAATTAGTAAGGGCAGGGTGGTTTCGGAGTGCATTGGACCCCCGTATAACAAAGGATTTGTATAACATAAAATCAGTACAACATTAAAAAAAAAAAATCCGGAGATTCCCTGGCTTTGTTTAAGGAAGTATGCCAGTAGCTTCAGCACCCTGGAGAGCTCCTTTCAAAGCAACGGATGCTGCTTATAGACAGCCCCATAACATATCTTACAGGTACAGTGGACCCTTGTATAACAAACGGTTTGTATAACATAAAATCTGTACAACATAAACAATTCCGGAGATAGGGGAAATTTGCTTAACAGAATCGCCTATGGGGCAAATGCGTACAACATAAAAATGGTCGCGATTAGGGATTAATCTGTTTTCAATGCATTCCTATGGAAATTTGTTTAAAGGAAAATTTGCTTAACATAATTTCATTTGGAACAAATTAATTCCTTTATACAAGGTACCACTGTATCTCAGAATGGCAGACAGAGAGAGAGAGAGAGAGAGAGAGAGAGAGAGAGAGAGAGAGAGAGAGTCATTTTTTTCCATGGAGTTTTCTTGGCAGGAATACTGGAGTGGCATGCCAGTTCCTGCTCCAGGTGCCTACACGCTGGGGTAAAAATACTCAAAGATATGCTTTCCAAAGTACCCAGACAAATAAAAAAAGCCTTCACCAGGAAGGCCATAGCTAATGACCCATTTTTGATAGGTTTCAGCACCTTAGGCCATTGTTCACCTTAAGGCTATGGATACTATTGTCTCCCTAACAAGCCTATTCAGGCCATTGTTCATCTTATGAGCCTAATTCAGACCAGGGTGACAAGAGGTCAAAGCTGACTGACTATAAGATGGAGGACTCGCACTAGCTGTATTCAGACCAATAAAGCTGTTTGGATGAGCAATGAAACGTTTCTATCTCTCAAAAAAGAAGTCCAGTAGCCATGACTCAACTTCCAGATAAACTCACCTGGATGACTGAGAATCTTCACAGACATATTACTCAAAGATAAATAAATGAAATAGAGATGCTGTGGTTACCTAAGGGAAGCTGAAGGGAGTTTTGTCGAAGTATGTCTCTGAGAATGCCAGGACCCCACGCTTTTGGGGACAAATTCTTACCTTTCTCTTCCCACCCCCAAGTTTCTCCTACCAAAAGACTTCCTTGAGCATCATAGGAGGGTGGGAGCAACACAGAGGAACAAAAGTGGGCACAACAGTGTCCAGAACACCCTTGGAAGTAATTTCCTGCAAGTCGATGAGTTATTTTAACTAGTTACTTCTGGAGATGTGAGTAATGTAACTAGGAGTGCCAGATGTCACAATAAAGGGAATGTCACTTTTTTTACACATTGCCTTTATTTTAGTTTTTTTTTTTATGCTGCCTTTCTCCCAGCGTAGGGACCCAAGGCAGCACACACAACCGGCAGGAATGTCAAACAAAATAATTAAATCATTAAAAGGCAATTAAAGGCAGTAATATTCAAACAAACATCCAGAAAACAGTTTTTAAAACATAAAAGGACATTAAAAAGACATTACAGGCAGGCACCGCAGGGCAACCCAAGTTACTTTTAGGTGTGACCAAGCCCTGGTTTTCAAAAATTAGTTTTCAAAAGCACAGTAGAGGCTCTTCAGTTTAACTGTAATTGTGCAGGTTCTGTGCCATTTGAGTCCTAAGTGGCAAGGGTTGGTTGGTTTCCACTTTTGTTGGTTTGGTGGTTGGTTAGTTTCCACTTTTGTAAGCATTTTAAAGATGCAGTGTCAGAACTGGCCAGGAATTCTGGGGAAGTATTGCAACTATCCAATGCAATAACTCTAAATGACCACAAACATCTCACAAGATTTCCTAGGCGGGGCTTCGGGGTGTCCCTCATTTGGTCACCTGCCCACGTATGGCCCATCACGTATAGCCCATGTATGGCCCACCTATGGGCACCATCAAGAGACTGAGGGGAGAGAGGAGAGCACTTTTCCAACACATAAAAGATTGTGATTTAGAAGAGGGGCAGGATCTGTCCTTGATCATCTCACAGCACAGGACACACAACTAGGGGCTCAAGTGAAGACAACCGAGCTTTTGGCTGAATACCAAGAAAAAACTTCCTAAAGGTTAGAGCAGTACAACATTGGAACCCCTGACCTCAAGAACATAAGAACATAAGAACATAAGAAGTGCCATGCTGGATCAGGCCAAGGGCCCATCTAGTCCAGCTTCCTGTATCTCACAGTGGCCCCACCAGATGCCTCTGGGAGCGCATGAGACTAGATCTCTGTCTCCTGATACCACTCCCCCTGCCTCTGGCCCTTGAAGGACCCTAGTTTTAAGCCTGGAGATGACACATCTCCCTCATGGTTTGTCACCTGTGATGGACTTCTCCTCCAGGAATCTGTCCAGTCCCCTTTGGAAGGCATCCAGGCCAGATGCCATCACTACATCATGTGGCAGGGAGTTCCACAGACTAACAACGCGCTGGGTGAAAAAAATATATTTTCTTTTGTCTGTTCTCACTCTCCCAGCCCTCAGTTTGAGCAGATGTCCCCGAGTTCTTGTATTTTGTGAGAGGAAGAAGAGCATCCCTCTATCCATTTTACTCATGTCCGGCATTGTTTTGTACATCTCAGTCATATCCCCCTCAGGCGCCTTTTTTTCCAGACTGAAGAGTCTCAAATGTTTTAGCCTTTCCTCATAAGTGAGGTCCCCCAGGCCAGTAATGTTTTTAGTCGCTCTCTTTTGCACCTTTTCTAGTTCCACTATGTCCTTTTTGAGATGCGGTGACCAGAATTGTACACAATACTCCAGGTGCAGTGAGTGGTCCCTTCCAACGTTATGATCCCATGATCACGCATTGGGGTAGCCCTTGTGTTTTGGTCCAGTTGTGGGACAGGTCCTTCAAATAAATATGAGTGACTTCCTCTCATCCTCTGAGAGTTTTCTTCCTAAAAAACAGGAGGAGGTAAAAGAGCCTTAGCTACTTCACCAGCAGCAAAAAGCAGACAAGCTAGTGGCCCAGGGTCCTCCTACGTTTGCCCTCTCATGCTTGCCCCATGGCTACTTCTCTGGACCAAAGGCCTTGTGTGTCCACCTCAGGGCAGGGAGGCCCACTTGCCTTTGGTCTGACCTCCTGAACCGGCCTCTTCCCAAGGCGTCTTTGGGTGCCCGTATTGATCCATGGATTTGCTTTTGTGCCGAGGCCAAAAAACCCCAACTCACTCAAAAATGACAAGCTTCAAGAGAGAGGCATGAGATTTTGATCCCTTTGGAGAGCATCGTCATGCAGGAGTGAGGTTCTCGGGTCATCGCAGAGTACGGATCAATTAAAACAATTTACTTTTGTTGCTAATGATTTCAGACCATTGTAATTTATTAGGAAGCAAATGACTTCAAAAGCGCATTCGTTCACAGCCACGGCGCAGGGGGAATCTTAACAAGTTCTTGGATAAATTAAGTCTCGGATTTGAGGAGAGGGAGTTGGCGGGAGGAGGGGGGGCCTGGCTTTTATCGCCCGGCGTTTTTTAAAAAAAAAAAACGGGGTCTGCTGCTCCGCTTTATGGCTTCAAAAGTTTTGGGAGACAATTAAAACTTCTCATCAGTTCTTTTTTTTGGGGGGTGGGGGTGGGGGTGGGGGTGGGAGAGGTTTAAAGAAATGGAGGCCAGGAGGAATATAACATGATGGAGGATCGGTTTTGGAAACACGAACACACACACACACACACACACACACACACACACACACACACACACCATTTATTTCACCCAAGAGGGGACATCTCTTTTCTGATGCCTGTAGCAGACAATGGGTCCTTAGAGGCGGCATTGGCTCTGCGGTGCCAGGGTTCGTGCCTGTGGCTCATCTGAGATAGCGTTTGGAGTCTCTGTACCAGCGATGGCCAACCTTTGAGAGACCGAGTGCCCAAACTGCAATACAAAACCCACTACTTTTTTTTGCAAAGGGCCAATGCGGTAATTTAACCTGAATACAGTTGGCTGTGAAGGGACGATGTCGGGTGCCCACCGAAAGGGTTCCTTTGAGGGCCACCTTTGGCACCCGTGCCATAGCTTCGCCATCACTGCTCTAGACTATAGCTTATAAATCTTGGAGCTGTAGACCTGGAGGGTCTTGGGACTCTCTCTGGTGAGAAGGTTCTTGGCCTGGCAAGACCCAGGAATTCTTTACTTCTTGACCGCCCATGCTCTGCTTGAAGAGGGCACTGGCTCCGCCATCATCCACCTTGAGCCTTTTCTTCACCATCCCCTCCTTGCCCCCACCCTTTTTTGGTCCTCCCACATCCCTGGTCTCTCCATCTCCTGCTCCTCCTCCTCCTCCTCCTCCGGAAGGAAGGAAGGAAGGAAGGAAGGAAGGAAGGAAAGAAGAGAAGAGAAGAGAAGAGAAGGAAAGAAGGAAGGAAGGAAGGAAGGAAGGAAGGAAGGAAGGAAGGAAGGAAGGAAGGAAGGAAGGAAGAGAAGAGAAGAGAAAAGAAGAGAAGAGAAGAGAAGAGAAGAAAGGAAGGAAGGAAGGAAGGAAGGAAGGAAGGAAGGAAGGAAGGAAGGAAGAGAAGAGAAGAAAGGGAGGAAGAAAGGAAGGAAGAGAATAGAAGGAAGGAAGGAAGGAAGGAAGGAAGGAAGGAAGGAAGGAAGGAAGGAAGGAAGGAAGGAAGGAAGGAAGAGAAGAGAAGAGAAGAGAAGGAAGGAAGAGAAGAGAAGAGAAGGAAGGAAGGAAGGAAGGAAGGAAGGAAGGAAGAGAAGAGAAGGAAGGAAGAGAAGAGAAGAAAGGGAGGGAGGGAGGAAGGAAGGAAGGAAGGAAGGAAGGAAGGAAGGAAGGAAGGAAGGAAAGAAGGAAGGAAGGAAAGGAGCGTCAGGTGGAGGGAGATTGCAAAACCAACAGATGCTCTTTCTTTTTGCCCTTGGAGAAAAGAAAACACTAGACGTTAACATTTTCTAGTGCTTTGCATGCGAATAAGCCCGTTAAGAAAGTTAATGCCAACGTTAATCCAGTGCCCCGAGTAGCTAATTTACATCCCCATGACAGCAAGCATCTGACTTGCAGGGGATCCAGAAAAAGAGCCCTTTTTCAGCTACCTAAAGGTGGGGGATGTGGGGGGAGAGCCCTCCCCTGCCTCTCTCCATCATCCTCTTCCTATGACGACACAGGCTGGCGCCCCCATGGGCTCTGCAACTCTGGTTTTTCCAAAGGACGCCATGCCCTGAACAGGCTACCACGGACAACTCTCTGAGCACTCTGTTGCAGGTGGCTTTCAACACCAAAGTGACAGATATACCCAAGGTGGCAGAAGTGATAATACCACTCTCTTCTGCTCTGGTCAGACCCCACCTGGAGTACTGTGTCCAATTCTGCTTGCCTCAATTAAAAAGGATGTTGACATCCTCGAACAGGTCCAGAGGAAGGCTTCCAGGATGGTTGAAGGTCTGGAAGAAATGTCTTACGAGGAACGGCTTAGGGAGCTGGGAATGTTTAGCCTTACAAAAAGAAGGCTGAGAGGGGATATGATAGCTATGTTTAAATATATGAAAGGATGTCATATTGAAGAAGGAACAGGTTTGTTTTCCATGGCTTCAGAGACTAGGACTCGGGGAAATGGTTTCAAACTACAGGAAAGGAGATTCCATTTGAACATCAGGAAGAACTTCATGACGGTTAGAGCTCTTCAGCAGTGGAAGATGCTGCCCCAAAGGAGGATGGTGGAGTCTCCTTCTTTGGAGGTTTTTAAGCAGAGGCTAGATGGCCATCTGTCGGGGGTACTTTGAAGGGGGTTCCTGCATGGCAGGGAGTTGGACTGGATGGCTCTTGAGGTCTCTTCCAACTCTAGGATTCTATGATTCTATGATTCTGTCCAAGGAGAGCAGGGTCTCAAATTATTTCACCCAGCCCCATCTGTGGGCATTCATCCTGTGAGTACAGGGTGTTCAACACAGGCCAAAAGAGCATCACCTAGATTTCCTTTGCTTGTGGGTGGGTAAAGTAGGATGGCAGAAAATGGAGGCAGGTGGGCCAGCCATGTTTGCATTTAGTAATGTGGCAGGGATGTTCCAGTGGCCCGTTTGTGCCCGATTTGCATCCAATAACACCCAACAATTAAGGCCTACGAGTGGTAAATCAGAAACAGCTTTCCGAACAGCTGCCAGCAAGACTGCTACACTCAGGCTGCTGAGTGTGTCGAACAGGCAACCTCAAAATCCTTCATCGCCATCCTTCTATTTTGTTATTATTGATGGGCACAAATTGCAAAATAAAGGGGGGGACAATTTGTCATGATTCGCAATTCATCCAGGTTGATAAATTATGAATCACAAATTGACAAATATTACCAGACAAGCTGACAAATCAATTTTTCAGTTTGTCTCACTCCACATAAAAAAACCCTCAAAAATGGCCCAAAATGGCCCCTCCCAAAAAAGGAAGGAAGAAAAGGAAAAGAAACACCAAATCAAAAATGGCTAAAAATTCATCACTTTGTAGCCACTGGGAGGCGCTGATTTGGACAAATACGCATCAATGCATTATTGACAAATTGCAATTTCACCCTTAACAAATATCACAAATGTCACAATTGGAGGGGAACTGTCCCCCTTAGAAGCCATCACCCCAATTTAAAGCTTGCAAGCAGATGGGGGGGGCTGTATGTCAACCAAGTGAAGTGTCTCCCCCCCCCCCAAGTTAGGACCAAAGAGTCCCTTCCCTCTGCTCGCCAAAAGATCTCAGGTAGCTCCCTGTTTATTTCTCCTTGCTCACTACCGTATTTCTTCTCTGGACTCGATGGAGGCCAGGAGCCTAAAAGACTCTTTGATCTGTGCTCAGCCTCCCTTGCCATCCTCTGACTTCAAACACTCCCTGGTTAAACTTTAATCATGCCTGCCTCCCTCTCTGAGTTCAGCACTTACTGCTCCATTTCTGGGTGATTTTTCCCTGTTTGCAACACAAGCTGCCTCTTAAGGAGCTTGAACGGCCACACCAGAGACGTGGGGTTGGGGGTGGAGGGATTCATTCTTTATGAGATCCTCTTTTGCCAAGGACCTTATTTGAGCGGTTGCTGGGCCAGGAGAGAAAAGGTGAGGGAGTGATCACATAGGCATAGAGCTCCCATTTTTTTTACTGGTTTTGGGGCAGTCCCATGTGATCAATTTCATGGTGATCACATGACAGATAGGGGATAGTTTCCCAAATCCATACACAAGCTTGATGTCTTGGGTCCAGCAGTAGAACTACTGCTTTTGGGGAGCAGGCAAGAGTGATGTTTCTGATGGTCTGAAGCATCGCTTTAAGGGAGACCACTCTCAGCAAAGTGACTTTTTCTAGTGCAATTAGGCAAGCGCCTTTTCTGATCGCATCCACCCTCACGACCCCTGGCACCACAGGCAGACTTCAACTGGAAAACAATTTTGTGCATCTCGGCAATCAGGTCTGGAAAGGAAGGGTTGATTTCCATGCCTGTGACCCTTCAATGTTGATTTTACAATCAGGCCTTTTTTGCCACTTGAGGGAGCACTGCTTGTAGATGGGAAATCAGAGTCTTGTCAAGTATGCCCCCTCCCCCAGCTGCCTGACCCTTCTGAATAAACCATAGCCTGGCCCTTCCTCCACAGAAACATGCCCCAGGACAGCTCATTGGGGGCTGGTTAAACCATTTCTTGGCAACAAACTGGCAAAGGGGTGCAGCTTCTGCCTTTGACTTTCTATGATGCTAAACTGCCAGATCTTTTTCCTTGTTTTATTGTTCTCACCCTTTAGTAATAGGTTTTTTAAAAACCCACAAAGGTTAATGCTGTTAATGAAGGGAAGATAAGAAGTGACACTTCCTGAAAACTGAACCCAAACTCCCGTCGAGTCCTGCTGTTGATGGAAACCTTGAGAGCACTCGGTGAATGTCAGGGCTGCTTTAAAATTAACGTACCGTCTCTTCTGTCGCCGCTATTGTTCTGTCGCCACAATCTCACGTTAGCAGGCAGAAGGAGGGTCAACTCTACCTGGGGCCTGCTTGATGGTGCTGGCATTTCTAAGAGACAAGGGGAGGGCTGCAAGAGAGCTCCATCCGTTGGAAGCGCGATGCTGGGATTATACTCCAACAAAAAAGCTCTCCTCTGCACTGGCAGTCCAGAAGCAGTTGGTGAAAGAGGAAGAGGGCAGACAGTGGTGGTGAAGCGCCAAGCAAGGTGGGTCCTGAAGGGGGCTAGCACTCAGGGCACCACCGCCTGGAGCTTCAGAACATGAGGATGCTTTATCTTATCAGGTCTCCAGTGGGAAGACCTATCCCAGGTTGAGTGGCCCTTGAGGAGGAGGGGTTTGGTTTTCTGTGCAGGCGGAAGTATCACACACACTCCAGGGCTCATCCCCACTTGCTTGGATTAGAATCATAGAATCATAGACTCATAGAGTTGGAAGAGACCTCAAGGGCCATCCAGTCCAACCCCCTGCCATGTGGTGTTTAGCTGGAACGATGCTAGTGCAGCCTCTTGCAACCCTGGAAACATACTCGTACGTGTGTCATATTTGCAGGATGTGAGATGCTCTCGTAAGTAGAGCAGCCATATCTTTAAAAAGAAAGTAAATTAAAATATTGAAAAAATTAAAAAATGTAAGTAGAGCAGACCGCATCTTAAATTTGTAAGGCAGCAGTTAAAACGCCAACGGTTTTCCACTCTTAAGTCAAATTGCTCATAAGTAGAGCCGCTCATAAGTAGGGGTCCCACTGTACTTGCCAGAGAGGTGGTTCAGTACTTGGAGAATGCCATTCTCACCACCCTAAGTGTTTTTAGGTTTTTGAGGACTTCTCAGTGTTGACCCTAAGCTGCCTAGATGCCCTAAGCACATCCGATCTCGCCTGATTTCGGAAGCTAAGCAGGGTCGGCCCTGGTTAGTACTTGGATGGGAGGCCTCCAGGGAAGACCAGGTGCTGTAAGCGCCTGGAGTAGGAACTGGCAAACCACTCCAGTATTCCTGCTAAGAAATCTCCATGGACATGGAGTCATGAAGTGTCGATCATGACTGTAATGGCACAACACACACACACAAGGGTGGTTGGTGTGAGAGTGCCTGCAGCTGCTGGATTCCTTTTACCACCTGGCCAAAGGGGGAGGGATTCCCCACCCTTTTTTTTTGCCATATTTACATGCTGAGCTGAATCTCACCCAGAATTTGGGTCCATCTGCTTGGATTTCCCTTGTCCCATTCAATTTAGGACTGGTTAGGCTTCAACTTGAGCACTGTGCCCAGTTCTGGACGCCACTCTTCAAGAAAGATGATGACAAATGAGATCAAGTTCAGAGGAGGGAGGCAAGGATGATCAGGGGTCTGGAAACCAAGCCCTCGGAGGCAAGACTGAAAGAACGGGAGAGGTTTAGCCTAGAGAACAGAAGACAGAGGGGCAAGATCATGGCAATTTTTGAAATATTTGAAGGGCTGCCCTCCAGATGAGGGAAAGGATCTGTTCTCAACCATCCCAGAGTGCAGGATGCACAAGAACGGGTTCAAGTTCAGAGAACCCAGCTTTCAAATGAATATCAGGAAAAACTTCCAGACTGTAAGACCAGTACAACAATGGAACCCATTTCCATGAGCCAGGGGCTGGACTTGATGGCCTTCTGGTGCCCCTTCCTACTTTATGATTCTGTGGCTGTATGATTCTGTCATCCTCCTAATCCCTGAAGTCTTTGGAGGACTTCAAGAGAACCATAGTGTCTAGATAGTACCACTCTCTTCTGCTCTGGTCAGACCCCACCTGGAGTCCTGTGTCCAGTTCTGTGCGCCTCAATTTTAAAAGGATGTTGACAACCTTGAACGGGTACAGAGGAGGGCGACCAGGATGGTTGAGGGTCTGGAGGAAATGTCTTATGAGGAACGGCTTAGGGAACTGGGAATGTTTAGCCTCTCTAAAAGAAGGCTAAGGGGGGGATAGGATAGCTATGTTTAAATATTTCAAAGGATGTCATATTGAAGAGGGAACAGGTTTGTTTTCCATGGCTTCAGAGACTAGGACTCGGGGGCAATGGTTTCAAACTACAGGAAAAGAGATTCCATTTGAACATTAGGAAGATCTTCATGACAGTTATTGCTGCTCGCCAGTGGAAGATGCTGCCCCAAAGGAGGGTGGTGGAGTCTCCTTCTTTGGAGGTTTTTAAGCAGAGGATGGATGGCCATCTTTCGGGAGTCCTGGGATGGGGGTTCCTGCATGGCAGGAGGTTGGGCTGGATGGCTCTTGAGATCTCTTCCAACTTTATGATTCTATGATTCCATGACCTATTCAACATTTGGCTCTTCAGCCTCTGTGATGTCACAAGGACTCCCTGCCACTGCCACCCGCTCTCAGGTGACCGTTACTCCATCTGGAGGTGAAGGAGTGGGGCCCAATTAGCAGCCCTTCCACTCCCATCAACCTCAGCACCGTCTGCCGGCATTCCGGGGAGTTTGTTTCCTCCCCTTGGAACTTGGTGTTTATTGCCACACGCATTTTCGACAAAGGCAAAGCCATATAACATGTTTGGCTGCCGGCACCAGGGAATGATGTGCAGAGGAAGAATACATTATCCGGCATCCGCTACTTCCCCAGCGATTCCTCATGCAAATGGGGTGAAAGGCCCCCAAAGAGATTAACGACTCCCTTTTCAATTAGCCAATGGGGAGAAACTGCAAGCCTTCCCGTCCTCGCGGTTGCCTTCTCTGGTGGAGTCCTCTTCTGGAGGATGGAAGAGAGGCAGCTCAACCATGCCAGTGGCAGAGCAATGCTCTCCCTGGCATCCCCCTGCCCCACCATGCCAGAGTTGGTCTTCCCGTCATCACAAGTGGCATCCTGAGACCCATTTGAGGGTCTCCTCCATGTAGAGCAGGCATGTCCAAACTTTGCCCCCAGATGTTTTGGACCACCACTCCCACAGTCCTTTGCTATTGGCAATACGGGCATGGAATCCTGGGAGTGGTGGTCCAAAACATCAGGAGGGCCATAGTTTGATCACCACTGATGTAGAGGAACATCTGAGGAACCCCAAAAGGTCAGACTGGCAGAAAAGGCTCCTCACATCGCTCAGCCTGCAATGGAAGGTCGAGACCAAATTCATGTTCAGAGCCACGGAGGGAATGCAATGTCACAGCCGCTATGCCCCCTTTACCCCAGCACCACCTCCATGAGAGCACCCACGCAACCACCAGCCCCTTGCTCAAAACTGCCAGCTGCCCTTGGACTCCACCGGCACCGTTCTCCACCTATGCATGGCTACTTCCACATTAATGGTTATTATGACTTTGGGGGCTGTGCCTCAGTTTCCATATTCCTCCTAGTCCACCCCACCTCGCTTTGAAACCCATGCATCTACGTGGCATGGAAGAACAGGGCAAAGGCCACCGGTTTGAACAGGTTGGAAGCAAAGGGCCACGGGAGAGCTCCTGTTAGCTGCTGCTGTCGCAGTGGGAGGTGCTCCATGGTACAGAGGGGGATCCAGAGATCCTGATGGGAATTCCCCTCTGACGTCCCAGGAGAGGACCCCCTCTGATGCCATGGGGTGCCCCTTTGCTGCACTGGTGACTCAGGCAACAGCAGCTGCAGTTGCTGTGTCCAGTGTTTTCGGCTCAAGTGAAGAACACTGAATGGGGCGGGGTTCCTCCAATTACTGGAGAGCTGGATTCAGGACCCTGATGGGCCAGATCTGGCCCCCGGGCCTCAATTTGAGAACTCCTGGTGTAGCTCATCACACTTGTCCTGCTTTGGGAACTCCTTGATGTGAGTAAAGCAAAGCAACTTGTTCTGCTTAGATGCCACCCCATAGCACTTAAAGCACTCTCTGGGTGGTTTACAATTTAATTCTGCAAGCTACACACTGCCCCCACCCCAGCAAGCCGGGTACTCATTTTACCAACCTCAGAAGGATAGAAGGCTGAATGAACCTTGAACCTTCTACCTGGGATTGAACCCCAGGTTGTGAGCACAGGAATACCTGCAGTACAACAGGTGAAGCACTGTGCTGGACTAGGCTGGTCTTTTCATTAAGATGGTTCCCCTTGTTGAGGGTTGTCAACGTTGTTAAAATTAGAGATGATTGCTGAAATCAGGCACTCATTGGATGAATGGGTAAATATATTATGGATGATATATAGACTCTATATAGTTAGCCAAATCTATCCTAAATGGCTTAGTATTGAAGAGCTAAACAGCGAGATTGAATAGATTGTTGAGATTAGATAGGCTATATTCTTTGTATTAAAAATAGATTAAGGAAAGAAAGATAGAACAGGGGTGAGATAGTAAGGATACTAAGTATGAAAGTATGCTCATCTAAGCCGGGAAAGGAGATATTAATTATATTTATTGGGCTCAAATGTTGGGGGAAACTGTGGTTGAATCGGTAACACGACAAGAGATGAACAATATATTTGTTTTATGTAATTTAGTGTAGAAAATAAATAAAAATGTAAAAAAAAAAAAAACCCCAAAACCCCTGTGAGCTGTTTTGTTGGGAAGACAAGATGCAAAGCTTTAAAGCAGGCATGTCCAAACTTCAGCCCTCCAGATGTTTTGGACAGCAACTCCCACAGTCTTTTGCCATTGGCGATCTAAGCTTAGAATTCTGGGAGTTGTGGTCCAAAACATCAGGAGGGCCAGATTTTGGACATGCCTGCTTTAATTTTTTTAAAAAAATAAATAAATAAATAAAAGAATGGCCCCGGCCCCCACTTGGCAACCAGCAGTCCTCGGGGGGCTTACCCTGCCTGTAGTTCAGTTGCAAAGCCACACAGTGGGACCCGAATCTGCTTCCTAGGCTCAAAAAACAAGCCACCTCTGAAAGCAAGTCTTCCTAGCCTGCCGTTTCCCCAAAGCTGGCCATTTCAGCAAGCTGGCTTTCCTCTGCAGCGAAGGAAAGAGGTTGGCTACTTTCTCCAGTGGCCAAAAGGACGCTGCCGAAACTGCACACCTGCCCTGTATGCCAGCAACAGGTTTATTACGTGGAAGAAGTTTACGGGTTATCAAGGAACAGCAGGAGCAAAGGAAATGGAGAGCGAGGATATGGAGGGATTAAGAAGAAAACAAACAAGAAGGCAAGAGGGCTTCTTTTCTCCGACAGATCTTGCCCGGCCACGTCACCAGCATACCTTTGCCACGAGCTGGCTTTTCCCAGAATGGAAACAAGCAGACGGCACCACAGAGCCTGGCTTCCCTTTCAGGTCAACGCTGGCACTCGCCCGATGGCCGCAGCTGGTGCCGAGAACCCCCCTGAGCAGAAGGCTCCCCATTCCATCGGGGAGATGGGCAAGTTTGCCAAGGGTCTCAGTGAGTTGCATTTCACCTGCCACCTCTATTTGTCCTTTTTGCAATGCCTCGATTGGTAGGATCTGACTGTCTTTTCTTTCTGGTTTTAATGGCTGTTAGAGAGGGTGTGGCAGCCGTTTACGCAGAAATAAAATGTAACGGTGGGGGTGAAGGATATGAAGAGTGTGAAAGAAACATAGGAAGAGGGAGACCAGGACAACAGGAGAGGCAACATGGAAGATAGGATAGGAAGGCTGTGTGATACAAGAAGATACAGATACTGTGAGATACAGGAAGCTGGACTAGGTGGGCATTTGGCCTTCAGCCTGTTTCAGCATGGCTCTTCTTATGTTCTTAAAGTGTTCTGCTTATATACCGCCCCATACCACTGGGTGCTTTACAGTTTAATTAAAGTATGCAGTCTACACATTGCCCCCTCCCCAGCAAGCTGGGTACTCATTTTACCGCCCTTGGAAGGATGGAAGGCTGAGTCAACCATGAGCCGGCTACCTGGGATTGAACCCCAGGTCGTGAGCACAGTTTTACCTGAAGGATAGGCATTTCACCACTGCATAACATGCAAGCGTTTTCCCATCTACGAAAGGCACCGGGCATCAAGCAAAACTGATAAATGGATCCATTGGCACCCAACGAGGGGCAATTATCTGCCGTGAGCACAGGGGTGGGGAGGGGGAGGGGGAGGGGGAGTCCTCCCGTCAAGAAGGACAAGCATCCCTGATTCTGTCATCCCTGCTTTAGAGTCTATGGGTTGCCTATAATCTCTTTTCTCACCACCACCACCCAGAATAGATTTAGGGAAGCCCCCACCCCATCTCTGGGACGTCACCCAGAAACAGGATTCCCAGGGGTGCAGAGAATTTGAATTTAATATTTTTAAAGTCACTTTTGCAAGAGAGAGTGCCTCCCCCTTGACGTCTCTCCCTCCCTCCATACACTCACACACACAACCCGAGCCCTGGAAGCTGTGACCTCTCTGCCCAGTTTATAGAGCCCCCCCCCACTCCTTGCTCCTATCTAGGAGGGGAAAGTTGGCTTTCTTCCCCGGGGTCCTTGGAAAGGCCCTCTCCCCACACTGGTGCCAAATGAAAGGTAGAGGCAGGGGGAGTGGCTGATTAACTCCCCCAGTTTCCCTGGCCAAAGCAAGGAAAGTGTGCGTGCACCAGGGCTCCCTTCCTTTGGGTCCTGAGCTGGGAGGTCCCCACCACCCCGGCGAGAGCCGTTATTACTTTCTGGATAATGTATACGGCTTTGCTCTCACCCGGGCTCACTCCTTCATTTTTCATGAGAACTGGCACGAGATTAATGACGGAGCTGGAGAAGAAACGTAACGCCAGGCTGGCTTGATTTATTGACCACTTAGCATTGATGAAGCTGCAACCGGGGGCCCCAACAGCTGTTGCGGCTGCCTTCCGCTTTATCAGAAGGAATAGGGTGGTGGCGATGGGTGGGTGGTGGGTGGTGGGGTGGGTTTTTTTTTTTTTTTGCATTTTAACCCCTTTGGGAGATGGGGTTTCCGCTGCAAAAGCGGGCAAACCTTAGCTGGGGGAAAGGATGGGTTTTCCTATGTGCAGGCATGGCTAGATTTAAATCTGGAAAGGTCCAGACGCTTGTGTAGCATTATGAACTACACATGGCACAGGATTAGGGTACAATCATCTCTTGGTCCCAGGCATACGTCTCTCTGGGCATGGGTATCTCTCTGTGTGTGAGTGTGTGTCTGTGAGTGTGTGTGTGAGTGTGTCTCTCTGTGCGTGAGCGTGTCTCTGTGTGTGAGTGTGTGTGTGAGTGTGTCTCTCTGTGCATGGGTGTGTCTCTCTGTGTGAGTGTGTGTGTGAGTGTGTCTGTGCATGGGTGTCTCTGTGTGAGTGTGTGTCTGTGTGTGTGTGTGAGTGAGTGTGTCTCCCTCTCTCTGTGCATGGGTATCTCTCTGTGTGTGAGTGTGCGTGTGAGTGTGTCTCTCTGTGCATGGGTGTCTCTGTGTGAGTGTGTGTCTGTGAGTGTGTGTGTGAGTGTGTCTTTCTCTCTATGTGTTTGAGTGTCTCTGTGTGTGAGTGTGTGTGTGAGTGTGTCTCTCTGTGCATGGGTGTGTCTCTCTGTGTGAGTGTGTGTCTGTGAGTGTGTGTGTGAGTGTGTCTTTCTCTCTGTGTGTGTGAGTGTGTCTGTGTGTGTGTGTGTGTGTGTCTGTGAGACTCTCACCTGGGACCCAAGTCTTTTTATTGGTTACAGTAAACAAGTACACACATACATCACCATAGGGGTGGTAACCTGAATTCCATTGCTGGGGGGAATGATGGTGTTTGACAGACCTGGGGCTCCACACGTACACATCCTTATCTAGGAGAAAATTCTTGCCTGTGGGCAATCATTGATAGGAGAAAGGAAAGGAGGGGGCTTTGGGCTGGTCACGGACCAGATGTCGCCTGATCATCCTGATGTCAGGGTGTTGTTGTTCAGTTGTTCAGTCATGTCCGACTCTTCGTGACCCCATGGACCAGAGCTCGCCAGGCCTTCCTATCTTCCACTGCCTCCCGGAGTTTGGTCAAATCCATCTTGGTTGCATCGATGATGCCGTCCAACCCTCTCATTCTCTGCCGTCCTCTTCTCCTCTTGCCTTCCATCTTTCCCAACATCAGGGACTTTTCCAAGGACTCCTCTCTCCTCACGAGGTGGCCAAAGTACTAGAGCCTCAGCTTCAAAATCTGTCCTTCCAGGGAACATTTGGGGTTGATTTGATGTCTGGGTAGCCATCTGTTCCTCCCCCAGTCAGGCCTGTTGGAGGCTGACCTCTGCCCAATTTCAGGGTCATTCAGAGCTTTCTCCAGCCTGGTCTTTCCACGCCTAGCCAAGCCCTTTTGTGGGTGACTGATAAGCCTCAATCCCTGGGCTAACGGCTTGTTTCAGTGCTTTGTCAGGGCCTATTCGGGTTCAGAACCTCTATGTGAGCTCCCTACACGCTTGGCTTGTTTTCTCATTTTCTGTCCGCCATCCCTTTACCTAACCATGGAATGACATGGATGCCGTGGTTCAAGCACAGTACTGCGGCCACAACTCTGCTCACAACCCGGGTTCAATCCCAGGGAGCCAATTTGAGGTGGACTCGTCCTTCCATCCTGCTGAGGTCGGTAAACTGAGTACCCAGCTCGCAATGGGGAGCCTGCATGATGACACTGCCAAACCACCTAGAAGAGCTATGGGGTGGCCGGTAAGCAGTGTGGTTTGCTTTTGCTTCAGAGCTCTGCATGGTCATTGCCGTGCCGCGACAGTTGTCCAGGAAGGGCACCTCCCAGCATGAGGCATTGCTCAAGTACAACGGTCGACTGGAGTAGACTCATTGAAACAAGGGAACTTACACAAGGTGCCACGTCCCCACAGGGGCACTGGGTCTCATCTAGTTGACATTAACAAGGGGGTTAAGACCAAAGCCGCTCGAAATCCACACTGGACCAAGGCTGTCCTTAAGACCAGAGGGAATACAGTGGCACCTTGTATAAAGGAATTAATTTGTTCCAAAGGAAATTATGTTAAGCAAATTTTCCTTTATACAAATTCCCATAGGAATGCATTGAAAGCGGAATAATCCCAAACTGCGAGTGCGACCTTTTTTATGTTGTACCAATTCGCCACATAGATGATTCTGTTTAGCAAATTTCCCCTATCTCCGGAATATTTTGTGTTGTACAGATTTTATGTTATACAAACTGTTTCTTATACGAGGGCCCACTGTACTTCATCCATAAACAAGCACACACACACACACACACACACACACACACACACACACACACACAATTGCTTTGGCAAAAGCACCTGTTCTTGTTGCAGAAACGCAGCTGTGATGCCGGTTTTGTTATCAATGTTGTTTTCACTAATATGTTCTTGTTGTTTTGATTCTTTTCCTTTTCTACTCTTACTTTTATTTTTATTGGATTATTGTAAACTGCCCAGAGTTCTGGTTAGAAGACGGGCGGTATCATACATACATACATACATACATACATACATACATACATACATACATACATACATACATACATACATACATACAAACAAACAAAGCAGAAATCATAGAATCATAGAATCATAGAGTTGGAAGAGACCTCAAGGGCCATCTAGTCCAACCCCCTGCCATGCAGGAACCCCAGTCACAATATTTCTGACAGATGGCCATCCAGCCTCTGCTTAAAAACCTCCAAAGAAGGAGACTCAACCACCCTCCGCGGCAGCATATTCCACTGCCGAATAGCTCTAACTGTCATGAAGTTCTTCCTAATGTTCAAATGGAATCTCTTTTCCTGTAGTTTGAAACCATTGCCCTGAGTCCTAGTCTCTGAAGCCATGGAAAACAATCCTGTTCCCGTGGTGCAGTGGTTAAATGCCTGCCCTGCAGGTAAAACTGTCCTCACGGCCAGGGGTTCAATCCCAGGTAGCAGGCTCAAGGTTGACTCAGCCTTCCATCCTTCCGAGGTCAGTAAAAGGAGTACCCAGCTTGCTGGGGGAGTGGGGGGCAATGTGTACCCTGCATAGTGTAATTAAAAACCGTAAACCGCCCAGAGACTACTTGAAGTGGTATGGAGCAGTAGATAAGCAGAACACTTTGCTTTAAATAAATAAATAAATAAATAAATAAATAAATAAATAAATAAATAAATAAATAACCTGGCAGTGGACTTGGCAGGTGGTTCATCCTCTTGCACCCAGGGCCGGCCAGGCATGGAGATCTGTGGCTAGCTTTCCTGCCGGCGGAGAGGCTTTGTTCTACCTCTGTGTCCTCTGACGAAGAGGCTGGAAGTGTGTGTGTGTGTGTGTGTGTGTGTGTGTGTGTGTGTGTGTGTGTGTGTGTGTGTGTGTGTGTGTGTGTGTCCTGTTTTTCCCGTAGCCCCTGGCGAGCCACAAGGAGCGGGTGACTGCCAGCCCCTGACGTTGGCTCCCTTTCCGTTCAGGAGAGCCTCCCCGAGACGGAAGGCAGAACATGAAGGCCTTTCCAGATGAAAGCAACTGCGTTTCCACGATCATAAAAACTGATTGGGGTGAAGTTCTCCAGGGGCTTCTTGAGATAATGGCGTTTGGGGCGGTCTTAATTCACAATAATAGGACAATAAATATGATACATTTCTAATAACACCCATCACGCTAAAGCGGAAGGAAGCCATCGAGGAGATGAGAAGAACTTCTCTCTGCTCTCGGGAACTTTCCAAATGATCTTTCAGCCAGGGGGGTTCAGCCATCGCCTCCCGGCCTCGCTCCCTCTCCCTCCACCCTCGCCCATCCTGGCATCTGAATGATTTGCTCTCTTTATGGGCCGAGCGGGGAGGTGAGACTCGCACCCGATGCCCTTCCGAAGCCCTTCAAAGGAGAAAAAGACTCAGGGGAGGCAGGCTTTGGTTGAAAATCTTAGAGCAGAAGAGGCAGGGAGATGGGTGCCGCCTCTCCTGCCATGGGCGATGCCCAGGCTGGGATGCAGACACGGAGCCAAACCTCAAAGGTATCCCTCAATGAGCTGCATCCTGCTGTTTGCACAGGTCCCAAGCGCCCCATGCTAGAAGGGATACAAGCGCAGAAGTAAATAGCAGCAGCAGCAGCAGCATCCTTTGAACTGCAGAGTAGGAAGGGACCCTCTCGATTATTGAGTTCAGTCTTTCTCAAGGATACACAACCGGGGAAACAAACTCCCGACTAGAGATGGGCACGAATCAAAAAAAGGTGTTTTGTTTGTCGTTTGTCATTTAGGGGGTCCATTTAGGTTCATTTCCATTTTTCGCGAATTTTTGCAAAAAATTCATTTTTGTTTTTGTTCGTTTTGTTACCGTTTCATTACCATTTATTTCATTTTTGTGGGTTTTTTTAGCATTTAAAGCAGTTCAATGTATTGCCGTAACGAAAACAAAACGGATGACAAAATTTCTGGCGTTTCTGTTCGTTTTGTTTCATTTTGGAGACAAAATTCATTTGTTGTTTCGTTACGTAACGAAATGAAAACGGAAACGAAAAATCTCTACTCCCGACCACTGGCTCTGCAGTTTCAGAGATCTAAGCCACTGAGCTATCTGTCAGTACAACCAAAGAAAAAAACACCTAAGCACCCCTATATTTTAATAACCACACTATGACGCAGACTGCCTAGATGCCCTAAGCACATCTGATCATGCCTGATTTCGGAAGCTAAGCAGGGTCAGACCAGGTTAGTACTTGGATGGGGGATCTCCAAGGAATACCAGGTGCCGTAGGTGCCTGGAGTAGGAACTGGCAAGCCACTCCAGCATTCCTGCCATGAAAACTTCATCGACGGAGTCACGAAGAGTCAGTCATGACTGTAACAACACAACACAATGACACAGACTGTTCTGCTTAAAGCATCTGAGATGTTTCCATCTATCTAGAACAGGGGTCCTCAAAGTTTTCAAACAGCAGGCCGGTCCACCACCACCCAGACACCACTGGGGGCCGGATCACAGTCCAAAAGCAGCTGCGGAGGCTGGCTTGCTCACAAAACAGGGGGCAGGTGGGGGGTTGCAACTGGTCCCAGGGGCCGGATTCAGGACCTTGGGGGGCCGCATCCGGCCCCGGGGCCTTAGGTTGAGGACCCCTGATCTAGAACATAAGGTTGATCAATGTAATTCCATACCCCAGATTACTGCAACAGCAACAACAAAAGCAGATTTGGACCAAAGAATTAGGGTGAATTTTCCTAAGAGCTGCTTAGAAAGGGGTGGCCATTCCTTTGTTGGAGGCTTTCATGCAGAGGCTAGACCAGGGGCCCTCAAAGTTTTCGAACAGTGGGCCGGTCCACCATGCCCCAGACACCACTGGGGGCCGGACCACAAGCAGGTGGGCAGGGTGGAGGAGGAGCAGTGGTGGGGCCTCAGGGCCATGGAGGGAGAGTAGGAGACCTTGCCACAGCCTTCCTATTTTAAATTGCTCCACTCGGCTGCACCCAGCGCCCTGACCATCTGGGCGGTGTGGGGGGAGGTGTGGGGGGGACCTTGCCGTAGGCCTCCCACTCTGAATGCCCCACTAGCCAGCATGCTGATCATCTGGGTGGTAGTTGGGGGGAGTGGGAGGAGTGGCATAGCCCACTGCTTTGAACTGCCTCAGCAATAGAAGCAGCTGCGGAGGCTGGCTTGCTTACAAAGCAGGGGGTAGGTGGGGGTGTTGCAATTGGTCTGGGGGCGGATTCAGGACCTTGAGGGGCCGCATCCAGCCCCGGGGCCTTAGGTTGAGGACCCCTGGGCTAGACAGTCACCTCCCAGGGAGACTTGAGCTCTGGATGTCCTTCATCGATCAGGTTGGACTGGATCAGTGGTGGTGAACCATCAGCCCTCCAGATGTTTTGGATCACAACTCCCACAGTCTTTGTCATTGGCAATACAGCCTTGGAATGCTAGGAGTTGTGGTCCAAAACATCTGGAGGGCTGATGGTTCACCACCACTGATCCAGTCCAATGCGATCGATGGACACCTCAAGGATTATCTAGACCAGTGGAGGTGAACCTTCAGCACTCCAGATGTTTTGCACCACTACTCCCAGAATTCCAAGGCTGTATTGCCAATGACAAAGGACTGTGGGAGTTGTAGTCTAAAACATCTGGAGTGCTGAAGGTTCACCACCAGATGATCCTCAAGGTACTCTTGAGGGTATCTTCCACCTCTACCGTCTTATCCTTCTTTTGGTCTGACATGTCCAGATGAAGCAGTCCGTGCAACAGGTCTTGTTAAGAGACTTCACAGCTGGGACTCCCTCCCACTGGAGGCCAGGCTGGCCCCGTCTTTGCTGTCCTTCCACAAACCCAGTGGGATGTGGCTTCTAAATGAATTATTGTGCCTTGCTGTTTTGCACATGGTTGTTTATGTTAGCCTTGCTTTTGCTTACCCTTTCTCAGAGTGGCATATGTTTGTTCCTTTTTAATAGTCGTTTTACTTACAGTTTTGAGCTTTACATATTGTCCATTGATGGTGTGTGCGCCACCTTGGGCCCTCCAGAAGGAGAAAAGCAAGGTCAAAAAATATTTTAATCTGAAATAAATAAATGAAACACCAGCTTCTCCTGCCTGCCTGCTTGTGTCCCGGGTTAACCTGAGTTGTCCTCTGCCTCTGTTTGCCCCCTTGGCTTCATTCAGGCTTTGAGGTGTTCTAAAACCCTCTGAAGGGCAAGCAAATAATTGCCACATGGCATCGATTCATTAGTAAAAAAAAAAAAAAAAAAGAAAAACTCATTAGCAGGGGAGCTTATTAGCTGCTTGCATACTTGCACCAAAAGTGAAGTCAACTCTCGTTCTGCCAGCCATGGCTGGTGCACCGGCCCGCCCCTCTCACAAACTCTCCTTGAGCGTCATTAATGAAACATTAGAGTTTTAATTACACCATTATCCTATTTATTTATTTATTATAAATAATTCCAGAGCAGTCATTAAAGTGTGTGAATGTAGGAGCAAATGACTTCAGGGAGAGAAAATAAAGTTTTCAATCTTGCGCGTCTCTGTTGTGGGGGTTGTTGCTGGATGGTCGCGTTGTTCTTCAGATTACCCATTTGCCCGCCCGCCCGCCAACAAATATTCAAGTTGGATTTTCTTTACCAGAAAGTTTGTGGGACTAGGCTTCAGTAGTTACACTCTGTCTCTGGGAGCTGGTCCTTCTGGGAGCATTCTGAGTTATGCAGCATTGGCAGCTCCGAACAGCCTGGCTCTCCGTTATTTACATCGGGCAGGGGACCTGTAGGCGACCCGCACATTGAACCAAAGGAAACTTTAATTTGCAACCTACGTGGAATATATGAGCTGAGCAGATTCCCCCTTAGTTCTCTTCCGATGAAATGTCTGCCACTGTGGTTTGCAATGCATAATTCAGAGGGCTGAACACACACACATACCCTTTCGCCTACTAGAGGCAAAGACTGGGCTTCTCCCATCTCCTGGCTTGTGCATTTTCAGCGGGCACTGTGCTTTGCATGGCTTTGCAGGCCTATAATCATCATCACAACCTTGCTGTGTCTAGAACTCGACTTGATCATTGACGGCAGTTTCTCAGGACTCGGAGGAGTGAGTCTCCTGCATTGAGGGCTCCAGGATGGCATTGCATTGCGTGAAATAAGCCTTGAATATGCATTTTAAAAACCACACAAGCAGGATACAAGAGTTGCCCTCGAGGTGCCAAGGTCCTTGGTCCAAATGCTGGCATCTTGCAGGTCCCGCCATAACTGGACATCTTGGCTGCCTGTCCCTCCCTGTCCTGCATCATCTAGATCAGTGGTTCTCAACCTGTGGGTCCCCAGATGTTCCTGGACTGCAACTCCCAGAAATCCCTTCCAGCACAGTGAGTGGTGGAGGCTTCTGGGAGTTGCAGTCCAGGAACATCTGGGGACCCACAGGTTGAGAACCACTGATCTAGATCAAGGGAAGTAATAGTACCCCTCTATTCTGCTCTGGACCTACTCCACCTGGAGTCCTGTGTCCAGTTCTGTGTGCCTCCATTTAAAAAAGGATGTCGACCACCTCAAGCGGGTCCAGAGGAGGGCCACCAGGATGGTTGAAGGTCTGGAAGAAATGTGTTATGAGGAATGGCTTAGGGAGCTGGGAATGTTTAGCCTTCCAAAAAGAAGGCTGAGGGGGGATAGGATAGCTATGTTTAAATATTTGAAAGGATGTCATATTGAAGAGGGAACAGGTTTGTTTCCCATGGTTTTTGAGACTAGGACTCGGGACAATGGTTTCAAACTACAGGAAAAGAGATTCCATTTGAACATGAGGAAGAACTTCATGGTGGTTAGAACTGTCTGGCAGTGGAAGATGCTGCCACGGTGGATGGTGGTGGAGTCTCCTTCTTTGAAGCTTTTAAGCAGAGGCTGGATGGCCATCTCTCAGAAATACTGTTATGGGGATTCCTGCATGGCAGGGGGTTGGACTGGATAGCCCTTGTGGTCTCTTCCAAATCTAGGATTCTATGATTTTGTGATCTAAGAAGCCTCAGGAATTATTTTATTGAAGATGCCTTGAGAGACCGGCCACCACAACTCTCTTAAAAACCTTTTGTGCAGCTTTGTTACTGCTTCTTTCTCCCAGCCTCCCAACAAACAGCATCTCATGTTTATTTTGATTGTCATTTATCAGCAGTGCAAGCTTTGCCTCTCGGCTATCAGTTTTCCAACGCTGGTCCCTGCCTGTCATCTTTCCGGCTCCTGGCACTTAGTGAAAATATAAAAGCCTGGCCTTGAATGGAAGCCGAGAGGTATCACAGGATTTTTACAGCCAGGTTTATCCTTGGCTTTTTCCTCTGGAACAGAATGTGGGGAAACAGAACCGTGACCGGCGTGGCCAGCTGCTGCCGGATCCTGCACCGGGCAAAACACCCCATGTTGGAGGGCAACTGTTCCTCTCATGGGCTCTCATGGGCCAAAGGTGGTGCAGGGTGGCATAAATTAGATGGCATTGTAGAGGGCTTGCCAGAGCCATCAGGCTCGGGTAGGTACCGAAGAATCAATGGTCAGAAACCTGATATGGCAGGCAATAGTATTCAGAACCAACGGTTCAAGACAGCTGTCCTTGAACTAAAGAGCTTTCAAGGGCACCGAGAAACAGCTGAGCGGGAACACAGGCAGCAATTCAACCCGGTCTCCCTGGACTGGAACAGGGACGAGGGCTTTTTCTCGCACTGCAAATATTTAACCAGGCCCTTCTGTCAGCAGTTGTCTCCGCTGCCTCCCTGGCGTAGGGTTGGTTTATGAAAGCGAACACGGTCAAGATGCTTTTATTGGCTTGTAATTTCTTGTCTTCCTTTTTCCCGGTTGCCCCTCTGATTTCGTTAGGTGCCACTGGTTTGCGTCTTTCCCGATATTTGGCTTATTAGAGACGGAGACTTGACTCCACCGTACAGAGGTTGATCTGTTTATTCGCATCTCTGCAGAACTCCGAGGAGCCTTGCGCCAGATAAAACTCGTTTGTTTCTAAGCTGCTTTGCCACTGTGTGCGAACTTTGTGCGAACTTTGTGCCAAATAAAACTTGCTAGTTTCTCAGCTGCCTTGGAACTTGGCGTGAACTTTCGCTGATGGAAGGCTATCGCGTCTGCCCCTAGGGAAACGAGACCCATCATTTTCCTTCCTGCTCTCCCCTCCCCTTCTTTTTTTGTTGGCTGACGTGCTTTTAAATTCACTCCTGATCAGTTGCCCATCCAGCTGAGTGATTTATACTGGGGGGGAGCAGGAAGAATGGATACAAAAACAACCTATAGCAGTGTTGGCGAACCTATGGCATGCGTGCCAAAGGTGGCCCTCGGAGCCCATTCTGTGGGCACCTGACATCGCCCCTTCACAACCCCCTGTGTTCAGGTTAAATGGCTGTATTGGCACTTGGCGAAAAAGTGGGTTTTGAGTTGCAGTTTGGGCACTCGGTCTCTGAAAGGTTTGCCATTGCTGACCTATAGAGAGGAACCTCTACATTTAACATTGTCTCTTAGTCTCAGGTTTCTCTGAAGTTTTTAATCAACGGGTGGGAGGTGATTGCCCGGACAACACTCACACTCTCAGCCAGAAGCCGGAACAAGAAGGGTTGTCTGATGCCACCTTTCTTGTGTTGTCTTTCCCCCCTCTTTAGAACCCGGATATTGTGCTGGTCCACTACTTGAATGTACCTGCCATTGAGGACTGTGGGAAGCCGTGCGGCCCCATCTTATGCTCCATCAACACCGACAAGAAGGAATGGGCAAAATGGACGAAAGAGGAGCTGATTGGCCAGCTGAAGCCCATGTGTGAGTATCAAGGAGGGCTGGGGGGCTCACGGATGAGATCGGGGTGGGGGAGGAGGTCCTGTGGTTTTAAAAGGAAATTTGGAAGATTGTTCTTTGTTCTTGGTCTCTGGAAGTTGACTCATGGCAACTGGACTTCTTTTCTTGAGAGATCGAAACGTTTCACCACTCATCCAAGCAGCTTTGTCCGCCTGAGGAAAGCTAGTGGTGAGGCCTCCAATTTATAGTTCACCTTCATTTCACATCACCCTGGCCTGAATAGGGTCTTAAGTTGGACAATGGCCATTGTCCACCTAACGAGGCTAATCAGGCCATTGTCCACCCAACAAGCCTTCCCGTCGTCACCCAGGTTGTACTGGTAGAAGGACAACAGTTCCTGTAGTGCTTTTTGTCTTATAAGGCTGCTATCTCACCTGGAAAAGATCCTGATCTTCTGAAGGTCCAGCTTTTCCTCTTCCTCCCTTCACGTGACTGAAGATGTGGGATAGCAGTTCCCACGTACAAAGGTGTTTTTTTTAAGCGCAGTTCAGCCCCATGGCCAGCAGGTGGTGGTAGGATTTGTTTAAAAGGACCAGCTGGCTGGCATTAGAGCTTGGGGAAGTTACACAAAAAACAGCACCCGATCCACGGGGGTGGGGGAAATTTTTTAAAAAAAAAACAGCACCAATCGGCCCCAGGAACAGCTGGTTGCGCTATGAGGAAAAAACAAAGAAAGAAAACCGGATCATCTACGTGGTCCCAAGACGTCTGCCTCTTTTTTTAAAAGGTGGATTTTTTAAGCGAGGCAAAAAATTCCCTACCTCTCCAGTAAGTCTTGGAAACCACGCTTAAGGGGGTTTTCTTTTCCTTTCTTTTCTTATTTTTTAAAAAGCCCAGTGGCCGTTTTTGGACATAGTTTATCTACAAATTTAATCTGCATTTCAATCATTTAAAGGGACGTGGGATAGGGGCCTAAGAGAGTGGTTGAATATGGAGGCGCTTATGCTAAGTTTATTGGAGCATGGTGGCTCAGCGGGTTAGAGCGCTGAAATGTCGGCAGCTCGGCGGTGCGAAGCCCGGGTACCACGCAGCGGAGCGAGCTCCTGCTGTGAACCCTAGCTCCTGCCAACCTCGCAGTTCGAAAGCATGGAAATCCAAGTAGATAAATAGGTACCGCTGTAAAAACTGGGAAGGTAAACAGTGTTTCGTGTGTAGAAATGTGTTCAGCCGGGCCAGCCACATGGCCACGGACTTGCACAACACTGGTTCTTTGGAAACGGAGATGAGCGCTACCCTGAGAGTCGGACACAACTAGCACGCAAGTGCAGGGCAGGGGAACCTTTATCTTTACCTTTTTGTGCTACGTTTAGCAGGGAAGAATGTTATAGGATGTATAGGAAATATAAACAGGGGGTCACTGTTTTCCGTATTGCACCGCGAATATGGGGTTTTCAGGCAGAGGCATCGGGCAGAAGGGGACAGACCTTCCTTAACACACATACACACCTTCTCTCCTCCCCTTGGCTGCTGAATAAAGCAGCTTTCTTGTGTGTGTGTGTGTGTGTGTGTGTGTGTGTGTGTGTGTGTGTGTGTGTGTGTGTGTGTGTGTTTTGTGTGTGTGTGTGTTGTCTTAATTCCTGTTGGCCTTTGGAAGAAGAGCGTCACAGGTGAGTTTTGAATCTGTGCTGCTCCCTTTGAGTCCAATTTCAGAGCGCTCACCTGACGAGGGCCCGGGCACCCTCGTTGGACTTCTCTGCCAGCCGGTTAATTACTGGGCCCCAATGCCCCTTCGTAGGAGACAGATTCGAGGAGGATTTATAGTCTCTTCGGTGGTGGCTGGTGTTTCCAGCTGGAACAGGAGGCCTTTCCTGGGAAAAAGGAACAGCACCTTCACTGCCAGACACAGTGGCCATGTCAGATTCTGCAGGCGCCCCCTCTCCGTTCAAAACCAGGGGAAAGCAGCCACGAGGAGGACCCACTGCATTGCCGTGGGAGATGATGGCAGCCATCCGAGTGTGGGGCAGATTGCAAAACCATTGCAGCGATCAGAGCAGCAACCTCTACCACAAGGAGGTTGCAGGCTCAATTTTGACAATCAAGGGAAAGGTGTAGAAGGCATGAGACCTAGCCGTGGGGACAAAAGAAGGAGCCAGGAACACACACTTTCTTTTGAGTGAAGAGAAGCTTCATAAAGTCTTTCCCATTTGTGTCACTTCGGTGCTCTCTGTTCGACTGCCATTGGTTTCCACGCCAAAGGGCATTGCCCTTCATTTGTTCCTGCAACGCCCTGTAATGAAAGTTCCTTTGGTGGTTTAATTTTAGGAATGTTTAAGAAATTAAAACAATCAATCTTTAAAAGCAACAGGACAGACCCAAGATCGAGAAACATGGACAAATCGTGAAGGGTAAGAAACCAGAGTAAACAGAGAGATAATCAATAAAAACCAGTGCTGGAGAGGTAAACCCTGCTAAAAGATGGGATGATGGAAAGGCTTGGGGTTATTATTCCCCTTGCATTAAGAATACAGTGTAGTCCGGAAGGAAGGAAGGAAGGAACGAACGAACGAACGAACGAATGAACAAACGAACGAACGAACGAACGAACGAATGAACGAATGAATGAACAAAGGAATGAACGAACGAAGGAATGGATGATGGGTAGGAAGGAAGGAAAGAAGGAAGGAGCTGATGAATGGAGGAATGGAAGGAAGGAAGGAAGGAAGGAAGGAAGGAAGGAAGGAAGGAAGGAAGGAAGGAAGGAAGGAAGATGCTAATGAATGGAGGAAGAAGGGAGGAAGGGAGGAAGGAAGGAAGGAAGGAAGGAAGGAAGAACTGATGAACGAATGAATGGAAGGAAGGAAAGAAGGAAGGAGGGAATGGGGGAGGGGATGAATGGGGGAGGAAGGGGAGGGGAGGGGAAGGAAGGAAGGAAGGAAGGAAGGAAGGAAGGAAGGAATGCTGATGAAGGAAGGAAGGAAAGGAAGGAAGATGCTGATGAATGGAGGAAGGGAAGGAAGGAAGGAAGGAAGGAAGGAAGGAAGGAAGATGCTGATGAATGAAGGAAGGGAGGAAGGGAGGAAGGATGGTGGAAAGGAAGAAAGGAGCTGATCAATGGAGGGAGGGAGGGAGGAAGGAAGGAAGGAAGGAAGTCTACCATGACTGTGGTGAACATGGGACTATATTCATCCTTCTCAGTTATATCCTTGACATGCAACTTGAAAGGCACATGTTCTTTTTAGAATACCACAAAAAGGAGACTATCAAGTGAGTGTCTGAACCACTGTCCTCTGATTGGCTGCATCTGCAATGGGTGCCCCGCTCATGACATCTGTATCAGCTTCTCAACATGCACCATCCCTGATATGTGAGACTGTGAGATGCCTCCTAGCTTAAAGAGGCGGATGGATCTCTGGATGAGAAAGAGCCAACCTGGATCGCCCAGGTCCAGAGGCAGTCTACCTGCAGGCATCAGGTGAACTCTGTGCTTCTGGCATCTTTGGGGGATCGGCACAGCCCTTGGCTCCTTTGGCCTGATCTAAGGGGATGCCACCCGTGTCAAACAAGCAGTTGGCTCCTGGACCAAAGGGGTGATGTGACCGGCTAGCAGAAGTTCTTTCAAAGGTCCATAGATTGTGCTGAGATTCTCCCAGTGGGAAGCCCTCCCCCTCCGGCCATGGCCACCAGCGCCCTGTGACCTGTGCCCTGCCAAGGGGGCTGCAGGTGCTCCAACCTGTTCTTGGCGTCCGCCTCCTTTTGCCTCTGTGGCCCTTTCTGAGCATCTGAAGTCACCTGGACCGTTCCCCGTGTCACTCCTCTGTCATCCCCATGTTCTTCCGTTCACCAACTTATTCCGAGCGCAGGCCAGAAACATCCAACATAATTCGTAAGACTGTAATCTTGGTGATTATAGAATATTTAAAGGGGGGAGCGACACACACACACACACACACACACACACACACACACACACACACACACACACACACACACACACACACACACACACACACACACACACACACAACAACAACAAAGGGTTTCATTTCGGCACCCGCAAGGGAGTTTTGCATCCTTCCACGATCGCCCAGCACCATCGTGTGGTCAGCAGAGAAAGTGTTTTCAGACACAGAGGAAAATTTCTCTCCTTCCACCCTGCCACCCCAAACAGGGAGATGGTCCAAGGGTGTTGGCATGGGGGGGGTGGAGATATTTTTCCTCAATGCATTGCCACCTAGAGGTCCTGTCTTGCCTGGAGATTTCTGCAGCAATGCCGTGGGCAGGGGCAGGTGGGCTTGTCACGCAGAGGGCAAAACAGCCCTCTTTGATTCCCCCTAAAAAGCAGCAGCGGCTTGTTTTATTTTATTTTTATTTTATTTTTATCCCTTCACAAAGTTCTTTATTTATATACAATAGAAATGAAGAAACCAAAACAGCCATTCCAGGAACCAGACTCATAAAGCAAAAAGAGAAAGGGAAAAGGGAAAAGGGAAAAAAACTTAGAAGTGAAGAAACCACAAACAAAGCCTGTAGTGGACAGAGCCTGTCCACTTGTCTATTACTAATACAAAAGGGTTGAGGATTTCGCCATTGGCCAGCCTTCTGCAAGTCTGCAGCAGGGACTTTTTGATGCCCTTGGGTGCCCCACACACACACAAATCAAACCCGTGGTTTTCCTTCGAGGGCAGGCAAAGATGAGGATCTCTTGGATCTCTCTCTCTGTGTGCCTGATTGCTCTCAAAAGAAAACCCAGCAACTCATCATCAGCAGATACAGATTGGGCAGGTGTTGGGCCCGTGGCCCCTGCCTTTGCCCACCTGGCATGGCTGAATGCCAAAGGCACAGGTGTGCCCGGAAGGCTGGCCATAAAAGGAACACCTGCCTCCCCTCTCTGTTTTTTTTTAAAAAGCAAGGGTTCCCTCAAAAACAAACAAGAAGGAAACCAATCAAGACCTGTCCGAATGTGCGGCCATTCGAACGCAAGGCTCCAAAGGCGCCACCCTTGGACGAGATTTCAAGGATCCCTCCAGGTGCCTGCATTTTGAGGTCTTATCCCTCAAAATCGGGCTTTCTCAGTGGTGGCCCCTCAGCTCTGGAACCAACTTCCTCCTGAGATCTGTCTGGCACCTTCCCTTTAAGAAGCATCTAAAAACGTGGCTATTTAAAAAGGCTTTCTCCGGATATTAATCTGTTCTAATAATGATTGCTATTATATATTTATTTGCTTTTATCTGTAGCCCATCTTGCTCCTGTTCCATGCTGTTGTTATATATTGTTTACTAGTTACAGTGTTTTTATTTATATACTTGTGCTTATCTGTTATATTGTATTTTACTGTTTATAGTTTGATTTCTGTTCAGTTTGTAAACCGCCCAGAGTAGCCATGTAGCTAGATGGAGCGGTATATAAATTAAATAAATAAATAAATAAAAATAAAGTCTTTCATTCGGATGGATTGCAACCAGTCCAGCCTGGAGGATGTCAAGGCCACATGCTTCCACTTAAGGGTTGGCCTGGGGAAGGAACAGGATGTCATCTCTTCCTTCTGCCTTTCTTTTGGGGTTTTTTTTGGGGGGGTGAGGGGGCAAGGTTTGGGTTTCCCCAGAGACCCCAGCTTTCAAAACCCTCCCTTGACAAATGTACTCATCCCACCTCCTGCGGAGCGTGATTCTGATGAATCACCATGTCTCTGAAGAAAGAACAAATCGCTTCTGACACCTTTAATACGTTTGGAAAATAATGTCTGGGCAAGGCAGCATTGGGCCCCGGATTCAAATTAGAACAGGCAGGGAGGGGGGAGAAATGGGAGAGAGCAGGTGGGAGAGAGAGAGAGGTCCTTGAGAGAGATTCCTTACCCTCTGAGGCTGCAACAGCTGGGCCTCTTCATTCTTGAACAACGGCGCCTGAGGGGTGACCTGATTGAAGTTTACAAAACCATACACGGTGTGGACACAGTAGATAAAGAAAAACTGTTTTCCCTATCACACAATGCTAGAACTGGGGGGGCACTCCATGGAACTTTTGGGCGCTAGATCTCAAACAAAGAAGAGGAAGACCTTTTTCACCCAGAGGATCCCTGGTCAGTGGAACTCCCTGCCAGAAGAAGTGGTGACCGCTGTCAGCCTTGACAGCTTTCAGAAAGGATTGGACAAGTTCATGGAGAACAAGGGTATCTGTGGCTATTGTTATGGATGCTGAAGGACAACCTCTGGGTTGGGGTGAGAGGCAGGATGTCTCTCGACGCCATTTGCAGGGAATCGTAAGCAGGTTTCATCTCATGCAACCTTTTCTAGATTGCAGCATCCTTTTTCAGATGCCTGACCCAATGCTGCCAGTTGTGAGCAGGGCAGGGACAGGCTGGCACTCTCCTTCTCGGTGTCTCAGTGGGACAGATCCTGTTCACTGGCTCTCCTTCAGCTCCCTGGTGCAATGTTGGGAGGTGGCTTGAAGGAACAAACGTCTGCTTTAAATGCATGCCGCTGCTGAAGGTCCTCCTGGGGTCTCCAGAAGGGCACAAGCCCAAGCATCTCGGGGGAAGTCCACCACGCTGTCCGTGGCCACCTGGGGGAAATGCCAATGGTGTGGAGGAAAGGGAGGCATGACTTTGGCATGAGTGGACCTGAGCAGCCCATCGCCATCATGGGACATGGTTTCCCTAAAGAGGAGAGTGCCCGGAGAGGGTGCAGCCTCCTGCTTACATTTTGGCCAACAGAAGAGAGGGCTTGAGGGGAGCATCCGTCCACTGTTGCCCTCCTCCTGCCTGTTCCAAATGACAGAGAGAAGTTGGAAGGCTCTCCCCCCCCCGCCGCCGCCCTCTCAGTCTGAAAAAACGCCCCCCGCTGTGTCCAAGCCCAGAAACAGGTGAGAGGGTCAGCTTTGTGGTTGGCGCCGGAACTGCCTTAAAGAAGCAAAAGGTGTCTGATCATCCGTCAGCATTGTTTCACAACTTGGCCAGAGGCACCTTGGCCTGCTTTTGTTTGGTGAGGGTTCCAGGAGGGAAACACAAGTTTTTTTCCCTCTGCAAACGGCCCATCCAGGTGGGTCACCACTCCCCACCCCCACTTTCCACCTTGGCATTTTTGCAGAGAAGAAGCAGAGGTTGGAAATGGCTGGACTGAAGCTGTCTCTGGAGAGGGGTAAAGGTTTATTTTGGGCATCCTACAGAGATTGCAGAGGGGGCGTCCCATGGAGCCCCCGGCAGCCTGTTCCTCCAGGACCCTCGACGGTCCCCCTCCACAGCGGGGGAGCCTGCATTTTCCTACTGCTGCACCCAGAATCCCCCCATCCCCATAGCCACAAGGATGTTGGGAGTTGTAGACCACAGGACAGCACCTCTGTTCCCCTGTCTGGAAGTTGAGTCATGGCTACTGGACTTCTTTTTGAGAGATAGAAATGTTTCGCTGTGCATCCAAACAGCTTCATCAGTCTGAATACAGCTAGTGTGAGTCCAATCAGCTTTGACCTCTTGTCACCCTGGTCAGAATTAGGCTCATAAGATGAACAATGGCCTGAATAGGCTCGTTAGGGAGACAATAGTATCCATAGTCTTAAGGTGAACAATGGCCTAAGGTGCTGAAACCTATCAAGAATGGGGCCTTAGCGATGGCCTTGGTGGTGAAGGCTTTTTGAATTGTCTGGGTACTTTGGAAAGTACAGCCTGATAAGTAGCAGATAGACTATGCCTGAGCCCACCACCTCTGTTGAGGGAGGGGGTTTCAATGCTCACATGAATGGCTTCCCTGACTCCTCTCTCAAACCACCTCTCTTCTTTGTCATTCTTGATAGGTTTCAGCACCTTAGGCCATTTTTCACCTTAAGGCCATGGATATTAAATGTCTCCCTAACGAGCCTATTCAGGCCATTGCTCATCTTTTGAGCCTAATTCAGACCAGGGTGACAAGAGGTCAAGGCTGACTATAAGATGGAGGACTTGCACTAGCTGTATTCAGACTGACGAAGCTGTTTGGATGAACAGCGAAACGTTTCTATCTCTCAAAAAGAAGTCCAGTAGCCGTGACTCAACTTCCAGATAAACTCACCTGGATGACTGAGAATCTTCACAGGAAGGGCCACAGACCCATTGCCCCTTCTTTGGGGTCTGGCAGAGGGAGAGAAGGGCTGCCTTCAGCGCCAGGGAACCACGGGGGCACCCCTTTCTGCTGACCCATTGCTCCAGTGGTGTGTAGGGGGTGCTTTTGAAGCATTTGAGTATTGGAGGAGAGGAGGGCGGTGGGGGGGGAGTCCCATTTTATGACCCTCTCTCTCCTCCCTTCTGGCTTCATTATGTGTCAGGAAGCTGAGCGTGACATGTTAAAAGCCATCTTGATGGTATTTTATATGCAGCGCTAACAACGCGGCTGGCTCAGAGGAGGCCACCTTTGGAAAGGGAAGGGAGAGGGGAGTGCGTGCGCGCGCAAGGGAAGCGAGACAATCTGCATATTGGATGGGCCAAGGCGGTTGGTAATTTACACAAAGCCTCCTGAAATGCTCTCCTTGCAATCTGTCACCCTTCAGTGGCTTTCCGTTTTATAACCTTACCCACAGAAGGGGGAAGCTGCACCACCAGCAGGAACCTCTGAAGATGCTTCAGAGCCAAAGCCCCAGCCGCTGACGACTTTGCCGGGTTTGATCACATCATTTAGCTGGAGTGGGAGAGATTTGTAGCAAAGGGAAGGGCAGGTAACCATCCTTCCAGACATCTAGAGATGGACGGTATGCCCCTCTCCCCGCGAGGAGCTGCTGATGGCCCGAGAAATGCTTTGCCTCAAAATCAAACAAGTTTCTGAGGCTTTTCCGTAGCACCTCCGAAGCTTGTATATTATACAGTAACCTCTTTAGGCCAGGACGACAGCAAGCAAGGAGCAGCGGGGGGGGGGGTGCTTGTACCGACAAAGTGAAGTGAATCAGCTCCAGGGACCGGTTCTTCAGATCTGTTAAAACAAACTTTTGCAACAATGGAGCACTGCAGGCATTCGAGAGCCGATGTTAGGGGCGGCGTGGGGATTGCAAAACTTGGTGAAGACGCGTAATTTAATTGCAAACCGTCGAGTCAATCCAGACTTCTGGCAACCCTTTCTGGGGATTCCTTCGTTGGGAGTACGGTGGTTTCTGCTTCTGCCAGTGTCATCTTGGGACTGTGCAGCTCACCCAGGGCTGAGTCTCCCAGGGAAGCCACGGACAGGCAGCTTCCACAGATGAGTGAATTGCACTAGCCTAGCACCTCTCAGCTAGTATCAGGGTCCTCATCCCTGGATCCCCATTACCTGTCCTTCCTGTCTTCTGCAGGCTGCTGACCCAAGGCCATTTCTTCTCTTTCCAAACTCCTCTCTTAAAATTCCACACACACACACCCCTTTTATTTCTTGGTCCTCATCAGAGCCTTTCACAATTTAAGGCCATGCATAGGTGCAGAAGGTAGGGCTAAAATACGATTCAGTCATCCAGGTGAGTTTATCTGGAAGTTGAGTCATGGGGTAAAATAAGAGGAAAATGAAAATGTTAAGCGGGACAGACTATTTAAATGACTGTCATTGGTGGCCCTAAAAGAAATACCATTCGGGCCTTTTTTTACTTGTCAACAAGATGGCAAGGCAATGCTTCTGAAGCAAAGGGCTGGGCAGTTGTGCTGTCTATCTATCTATCTATCTATCTATCTATCTATCTATCTATCTATCTATCTATCTATCTATCTATCTATCTATCTATCTATCTATCTATTCCCCTCTTCCCTCCTCCCATCTATCTATCTATCTATCTATCTATCTATCTATCTATCTATCTATCTATCTATCTATCTATCTATCTATCTATCTGCCAAGGGGAAAATCCTGCAAGGCTCTTGTTCTCAGTGAGAAAGGCATCCTTCCCACCCACACCCATCCGTTCTTGCAAAGAGATGTTTCTTTAGGAGATACTCACCGCCAATTCCCCCTCTTCCAAAATCTTGTGGGATTTGCTGGAAGACTTGTGGTCATTTTTTCCTGGTTTGCCCTAATGATGGTTAACCCCATCATTAGGGCAACTGAAAGGGTACGAGATAGATAGATAGATAGATAGATAGATAGATAGATAGATAGATAGATAGATAGATAGATAGATAGATAGATAGATAGATAGATAGATAGATAGATAGATAGATAGATAGATAGGAAGGAAGGAAGGAAGGAAGGAAGGAAGGAAGGAAGGAAGGAAGGAAGGAAGATAGATAGATAGATAGATAGATAGATAGATAGATAGATAGATAGATAGATAGATAGATAGATAGATAGATAGATAGATAGATAGATAGAAGATAGAAGGAAGGAAGGAAGGAAGGAAGGAAGGAAGGAAGGAAGGAAGGAAACTGAAGATAGATAGATAGATAGATAGATAGATAGATAGATAGATAGATAGATAGATAGATAGATAGATAGATAGATAGATAGATAGATAGATAGATAGATAGATAGATAGATGGAAGGAAGGAAGGAAGGAAGGAAGGAAGGAAGGAAGGAACTGATGATAGATAGATAGATAGATAGATAGATAGATAGATAGATAGATAGATAGATAGATGGAAGGAAGGAAGGAAGGAAGGAACTGATGATAGATAGATAGATAGATAGATAGATAGATAGATAGATAGATAGATAGATAGATAGATAGATAGATAGATAGATAGATAGATAGATAGATAGATAGATAGATAGATGGATGGATGGATGGAAGGAAGGAAGGAAGGAACTGATGATAGATAGATAGATAGATAGATGATAGATAGATAGATAGATAGATAGATAGATAGATAGATAGATAGATAGATAGATAGATAGATAGATAGATAGATAGATAGATAGATAGATAGATAGAAGGAAGGAAGGAAGGAAGGAAGGAAGAGAGAGAGAGAGAGAGAGAGAAATTATTTATTTCAATTATTGACATCAGAAGTCCCATGGCACAGCAGTTGAACTGCAGGACTGCAGGCAGGACTCTGCTCACTCCTCGAAGTTCAATCCCTGCCTCTCTTCTGCCTTCCACTCCCCCACTACCTCTTCCCCCACCACCACCACCCCCTTCTGCAGTTCATGGCATCAAGTGGACGTGCAGCAATGGAAACAGCAGCTCGGGCTTCTCGGTGGAGCAGCTGGTGCAGCAGATCTTGGACAGCCACCAGAGCAAACCGCAGCCTCGAACCCACAACTGCCTCTGCACCGGCAACTTGGGTGAGCTCCCCCCCCCGTCAGAGATTTGGGGTTTCCAGCTTGGTTTTGCAAAGGGCTCCCCTGAATGGGTGCAGAGGTCCCTTGGACAGGAGAGGCATCCACTTACGGAGACAGGATTTGTCCATCTCAGGAGGACCCTCTTTGTAATCTCTGGGACATGTGGGGGGGGCACATGCCCATCAGAGGGGTCAGGAAGGAGGTGGTACCAAGGAGGCTCATGCAGAGTGAAAGCGCTTTTGGGGCCAGGATGGAGAGAGGGCAGCCTAAACTCCCCTCACCAGCACATGGACTGGCACCACCTAGGAAGCCCAACTCAAGGGGAAGGCATGTAACCCTTCAATCCACCCCCACCCTTCTTGCGCCTGGAAGGGGCACCCCTGTCCTAAGCCACTGACCTATCCAGTGATTATAATTGACTTTAATTAACATGTAAGAATCTTAGAGCTGTGGAGCTGCAAGGGGACCTGTGGATCATGCAGTCCAGCCTGCCCCAATGATGCACTGGGGGGGGGTTTGAACTCCCAGACTCTGGCTCTGCCCCCAGAGACCTAAGCCAGTGGTGGAGAACCTTCGGCACTCCAGGTGTTTGGGACAACCAAAGCTTTGGGCTTGGCAAGACAGCCTTGGATTTCTGGGAGTGGTGGTCCAAAACATCTGGCATGGCCAAAGTTTCGCCACCACAGACCTAAGCCATGGCGCTCTCTAGCTGCATTGGAGCCCCACCCCCAATTCAAATTTTCGGGGACACATCCCTTTTTTCCAGCTGTCCATGGTGACAGCATCTCTAGTTAGCCATCTGGGTTGGGCCAATTGGCCTGGTCTTGAAGGGCCAGAGAAGAAGACTGAGGTAGGCCAGGCCATTGAGAGAGAGTAGATGATTTCATTTGAAAGAAGCCAAGAAAAGATGGGTTAGGGTTAGGGTTAGGGTTTCGGTTTCGCTTTCAGTTTCGGTTAGGGTTGGGGATACGGTTAGGGTTAGGGCTAGGGCTGGGGTTTGGGCTAGTGTTAGGGTTAGGGCTAGGGCTGGGTGTAGGGTTAGGGATAGGGATAGGGTTAGGGCAAGGGCTGTGGTTAGGGCTAGCGTTAGGGTTAGGGCTAGGGCTGGGTGTAGGGTTAGGGATAGGGATAGGGTTAGGGTAAGGGCTGGGGTTAGGGCTAGGGCTAGGGTTAGGGTTAGGGTTAGGATTGGATTAGGGATAGGGATAGGGATAGGGTTTGGATTAGGGTTAGAGTTAGGGTTAGGGTTAGGGTTTGGGCTAGGATTGGGTTAGGGTTAGGGTAAGGGTTAGGGTTAGGGTTAGGGCTAGGGTTAGGGTAAGGGCTGGGGTTAGGGCTAGGGCTAGGGCTAGGGTTAGGGTTAGGGTTGGATTAGGGCTAGGGCTAGGGCTAGGGCTAGGGTTTGGATTAGGGTTAGAGTTTGGGATAGGGTTAGGGCTTGGGCTAGGATTGGGTTAGGGTTAGGGCTTGGGTAGGATTGGGTTAGGGCTAGGGCTAGGGTTAGGGTTAGGGCTAGGGCTAGGGCTAGGGTTAGGGTTAAGGTTAGGGCTCTAACTCTTTGGCTCAGAAGAAGCTCTCTGCATGTGGGAGGGTGTGAGGAAAAGTAGACTGCTTGGCCCCTCCAGTTACAGGATCTCCTGCCTCGGACTGGGTGGACCACGCAGTTGCCCTCCCATCCCAAGGTGTCTTCCTGCATCTCTTCCTGGCCAGCTGGCTAGTTCTGTCTCTGGCCTGATGGACTCCCTCTGTTTTGTTTTGTTTTTCCGTCCTTGTGCAGGGGCCGGGAGCAGCGTGCACCACAAGTGCAACAGTGCCAAGCACCGCATCATCTCACCCAAGGTGGAGCCGCGGTCGGGCAGCTACAGTGCCCACTCGGAGGTGCAGAACAACGACGTCTCGGAGGGCAAGAACGAGCACCGGGAGGGCAAGACCTCGGGCGGCCGGGAGAAGCGGAACGGTAAAGTGGCCAAGCCCGTGCTCTTGCACCAGAACAGCACGGAGGTCTCCTCGACCAATCAGGTGGAAGTCCCCGACACCACCCAGAACTCGCCCGTCTCCATCAGCAGCGGCCTCAACAGCGACCCGGACGTGGCCGATAGCCCAGCCGTCACAGGCGTCTCTAGCATGGCCGTGGCCTCGGTGATGGGCAACCTGTCGCAAAGTGCCACCGTCTTCATGTCCGACGTCACCAGCGAGGCCGTCTACACCATGTCGCCCACCGCCGGCCCCAATCAGCACCTCCTCTCCTCTGACGCGGCCGCCCAAGGCCTGGTTTTGGCCGTCAGCTCGGACGGCCACAAGTTCGCCTTCCCCACTGCCAGCAGCACGGACGGGCTCTCCATGCTGCCTGCCGGCGTCTCCGAAGAGCTGGTCCTTTCCACCACCCTCGACGGCGGCAGCCGGAAGATCCCTGAAACCACCATGAATTTCGACCCCGACTGCTTCCTCAACAACCCCAAACAGGGCCAGACGTACGGCGGAGGGGGCCCCAAGGCGGAAGGGCTGGGGGGCAACGCCCGGCAGTCGCCCATGGCCGAGCGCGGCTTCAACTTCGGCACGGTCCTGGCCAAGGAGATCAAGACGGAGGACACCTCCTTTGAGCAGCAGATGGCCAAGGAGTCCTTCTCGGCGTCGGGCTCGGCCAACTCGCTCACCCTGACGGCCGGCCCCGGACTGCTGCCCTCGGGCGGCGGGCTCAGCCCCAGCACCACCTTGGAGCAGATGGACTTCAGCGCCATCGACTCGAACAAGGATTACTCTTCCACCTTTGGCCAGGCTGTGCAGAGCCCCCATGTCCAGCAGACCCCCTCCCCCAGCTTCTTCCTCCAAGACGCCAGCAAGCCTCTCCCCCTGGAGCAGACGCCGCACAACAGCCTGGGTGACGGCGGCGGCTCTTTCGCCAGCCCCCTGGGGCTCCCCACCGTCAAGACGGAGGCCTCCTCGCAGGACGCCTCCAACTGCAACGGGCCCGTGGAGGCCCGGATCGAGGCCACCTCCTCCTTGCAGCTGATGCAGTTCCAAGCCAGCTTCCAGGGCATGGGGCCGGCGGTAGAGGGCGAGGTCCCCATGGAGACCTCGCCCCATGCAGAGGGCAGCGGCGAAGGCAGCGGTGGCGAGGGGCTCCTCAAGTCCGGGGAGCTCCCGGCCGCCTGCGGGACGGAGCACTACCTGCCGCCGGAGAGCAACGGCAGCCTGAGGAGCGGTGGTGGCGGGAGCCTCCCCATCCTCCAAGGGAACATGGCCCAGGGACTGTACCCCATCGCCCACCCGAGCCTGGGCAACCCGTCCAACATGGAGCTCAGCCTGGACCACTTTGACATCTCCTTCAGCAACCAGTTCTCCGACCTGATCAACGACTTCATCGCGGTGGAAGGCGGGAGCAACGCCCTCTACGGGCACCAGCTGGTCTCCGGCGAAGGGGCCGGGCTAGCCCAGGCAGAGGACGCCAACCGGGCCTCCTACAGCCAAGGAGAGATCTGCATCCCCTGCTGCAGCCCGCAGCAAGCCAATTTGCACCTGGGCGGCGCGGAGAACGGCACCAGCACCATGGCCTACATGCACGTCACCGAGGTGGTCTCGGCGGCCGCTGCTGCTGCCGCTGCCCACAACACCCTGGGCATGCTGCAGCAGAGTGGGCGCCTCTTCATGGTGACGGACTACTCGCCCGAGTGGTCGTACCCGGAGGTAAGATCCCGGGAAATCAGAGGGCATCATTGTGCCCCACAGGGCCCCAGCCTTGCTCATGCCCCATCCCAGCAGAAAGCTGGAACCACCCTGTGCTGCCGGGTGGGGGAGCATACCATTTTGCTTTGCCCCCCCCCCGAAGCTGGAGCCATGAGGAGTGGCAGCCATTGGGCCTCTTTAGTCTGGAAAAAAAAGTGCCTGAGGGGGGATATGATTGAGACGTACAAAATAATGCAGGGCATGAGTAAGGTGGATAGAAGGAAGCTCTTCTCCCTCTCACAAAATACCAGAACTATGGGACATACACTCAAATTTAGGCCTGGGAGAGTGAGAACAAACCAAAGAAAATATTTTTTTTCACCCAGCGCGTTGTTAGTCTGTGGAACTCCCTGCCACAGGAGTCGGTGATGGCATCTGGCCTGGATGCCATCAAAAGGGGATAGGACAGATTCCTGGAGGAAAAGTCCATCACAGGTGACAAACCATGATAGAGCTATATCAACTCCAGGCTTAAAATCAAGGTACTTCAAGGGCCAGATGCAGGGGAGTGGTATCAGGAGACAGAGATCTAGTCTTGTGCCCTCCCGGAGGCATTTGGTGAGGCCACTGTGAGATACAGGAAGCTGGACTAGATGGGCCTTTGGCCTGATCCAGCAGGGCTCTTCTTATGTTCTTATGACACACACACACACACACACACACACACACACACACACACACACACACACACACACACACACACACACACACACTGAGGATGGTCTCCAGCCGGCCAGGAAACACACCAACAAACCTCTAACTCTTTGGCTCAGAAGAAGCTCTCTGTGAGGTCCACCGGGGTGAAAAGCCTGTGAAGGAAGTCGTAGGGATGTACAAGCCCTCCTTTCAGCCTTAGTCCACTTGGACAAGGATAGTCTGCACTGGCAGGCTGCCCCATCTCTCCGAGAGCCTCTGCCTTTATCCTCCTTTAAGTTTCCTGCCATTCTTCCCTTCAAGGAGGAACACGGAGTTGCCCTGCTGAACTTCCAAAACCCGATGGAAGGTAGCAAGGACCTTTCCAAACTTTACGGCCCAGCCTGGCTCCCTCCGGGGTTTCAGGGCGATGCCTTTTTCCTTCTCTGTTTGTCTCCCTTCTGCCTCTTAAATGGGCCTGGTTTGCTTAGCTGCCAGGGGAAGGCCGTGAGTTTGAGGGCATTGTGTTACCCCACATGTGTTGGGCTGCCTGGCGCCGCTAAGGCAGCTGTCCTCAACGGCCTAAGATGCCCAGCCTGGAGGGAATGCATAGCCCCACACCTGTCGTGGACCCCGTCCGTGCATGCATACCCACGTGGGATGCCCCCTCGTGGGATGCCGTATGCAGCCCTCTGAGTCAGGCACAGCCTTGTGGAAGGTACAGGTGGCAGCGGCAACCCCATGCCACCAACCAGAGGATGTGCGAGGTGTCTTTCTGTCTTTCTGCCACTGGGAGGCAGCAAGGGAACTACAAGAGAGAGAGAGAGAGAGAGAGAGAGAGAGAGAGAGAGAGAGAACAAACACACAACACACACACACACACAAACACGCATAAATCGAACATAAAACACAAGGGAAACAGGATTTTTAACAAGTGTTCTGGCACTTTGTTCTGCGCAGCGTTATTGCAAACGAGACGTGCGTTGTACAAACACTTCTAGGATAAAAGAGGATGCAAAAGTAAAGGATAGGTTTATTGTCACACACGGCCTCCATGAATTGATATAAGCTGCCCAGGTGCCCGTCAAAATAAGCCTGATGGTCTCGCAGGGGCCATGGCAAAGCAGGGCAAGGAACGTCTCCATGCCACCAGCAGCACACAAAAGGGACGCCCACAACCACCTCATGGGAGGGTCGCACCCAGGCTGCCCGGAGAGACTGCTGGGGGCTGGGAAATGCACCGCCCAAATCCTCCAGCGGTCAAATCTGAAGCCGGCTTTTTTTTTTTTTTTTTGGCTTCTGATTTGGCCACCCAGAGGATGTGCCAGGCCAGCCCCAGGCAGGGGCCACAAGGCCTCGTCTGACACGGTCAGCGTGAGTCAAGTGGCTAGAGGGACACTCTCCTCCCTCTCACAAAATACCAGAACTAGGGGACACCCACTCCAATTGAGGGCTGGGAGAGTGGGAACAGACACAAGAAAATGTTTTTTTTTTTTAACCCAGCACGTTATTAGTCTATGGAACTCCCTGCCACAGGATGTGGGGATGGCATCTGGCTTGGATGCCTTCAAAAGGGGATTAGACAGATTCCTGGAGGAGAAGTCCATCCCAGGTGACAAACCATGATGGGGATGAGTCATCTCCAGACTTAAAACCTGGGTACTTGAATGGACAGATGCAGGGGGGGAGTGGTATCAGGAGACAGAGATCTAGTCTCGTGCGCTCCCAAGTGCATCTGGTGGGGCCGCTGTGAGATACAGGAAGCTGGACTAGATGGGCCCTTGGCCTGATCCAGCAGGGCTCTCTTCTTATGTTCATATGTTCTTACTCCCTCAGCCACTGTTTTGCTCCCGTTTGATTTTGGTCCGCATGGTGGCGGCGGCAGCAGCACCGGGAGCCCCTCTGCCCTGCATGCGTATATTGGGGGATGGATTGGGGGGGCAAAGGCAGCCACGAGGAGGCCACGAAGGACTCGGGTTGTCAGGGGCAGGGGGCTCCCCAGGCCGTGCCGTGATGCAGCCTCTGTGCTTCCTCTGCAGGGGGGTGTGAAGGTGCTGATCACGGGGCCCTGGCAGGAGGCCAGCAACAACTACAGCTGCCTCTTTGACCAGGTCTCAGTGCCGGCTTCCCTCATCCAGCCAGGGGTGCTGCGCTGCTACTGCCCAGGTGAGTTGTACCCACCTGCTGAGGGGGTGGAGGGCTCAGGGTGATCCTCTGTGTGTGGGTGTGTGCATTCACACTTGCACGTGAGACACAGAATCCTTGGTAGTGTCCATATTAGGCTTCCAGCATCCTCTGCCAGCCAGGGGTGTCCATGGAATGGGCCTTCCTCTTCTCCCTATCAGGTATTATCTCCCGGCTGAGCAGATGCCTCCTCTAGCCAATAAATGAGAGTGGTAGTCATTTCCTGGCTCACGTAGCCACCCACGGGGAGGGGGCTCCCTAGAGGAGCCCCTCTCTCCTTCACAAGGCCAGTGATCAGATGGTCAGTGTGGCTGTTATCTTCTGTCCCTCTTCCGCATGCACACAAGTCCAGACCGGCTGGCCTCAGGACTCACCAGTTGCCCCTCTTCAGAGCTGAAGCCAGGTCTGTGTAGAAGAAACGTGACTCCCTGCAGACCTCCACGTCCAAGCAGTTGGACTTGTGAAGCCAAGCCGGCAGTCGGCTCTCCAGAGGGCCCAGCAGAAAAATAACGCCGTGCCAACTGGCAAAACACAGAAGGGGACAAACGTCCCCCTCGGTGACAACCCTTCCAACTCTTCTGCTCTAGAGACCTGCTCCCCCGCCAGTCCTACCCCAGGCTCCCTGCCCTGTCTTGGTTTCCATCGGCATCTCCTGTGTTATCTCACAGGGTTGTGAAACAGAGGCTACCCACGGGTGCCCACGGGCCAAAGGGGCCCTTGGCAAGGGAGGAAGGTGGTGGGCAGGACCCCTTTGATCACGCCAGGGGCTGGTGGTTGGACCGGGGATATCCCTGGTGGCCCAGCCGAGAGGGAAGGATCAGGGGTGGTCCGCAGGGTGCAAGAAACTGCCTAACTGCCTGCCTCTCCCATGGCCTTCTCTGCCTCTCTTTTGCAGCCCACGACACCGGGCTGGTCACCCTGCAAGTGGCCTTCAACAGCCAGGTCATCTCCAATTCCGTGGTCTTCGAGTACAAAGCCAGGGCTTTGCCAACCCTACCTTCCTCTCAGCACGACTGGCTCTCCTTGGATGGTAAGAAACCCCCCCCTGGGGCCTGGAGAAGTCCCTTGGGGAGGGTGGATGGGTGGGTGGTCTTTCCCTCTCCCTTCCCCCCACCACCCGTCCAGAACTCCCCCTCCTGCCTTGGCCTTCCCTTGGCCTCAGCTCCAGGAGATTGGGTGCAGGAGGCCAGGCGGTGCTCTCGGGAGATGTGCCCCCTCCCCAAAGTTGCCTGGGGCTGATCAGCAGGAAGGGATGCCAGAACCAAGCTTGCATCCCAGATAAACACTTCCTCACCCCAACCACCCGCCTGGAGCTCCATTCGGGAAGGCTTGGGGGACCCCCCCCTCCAGTTAATGGAGGATCTGACTCTCCACGTGGGGCTCCAAGCATCCTCAGGCGCCCCCCCCTCCAGCTGATTCCTTTTCTGCCCACAGTGATGCGTGGGAGGGGGGGAGCGAGGTGCAACCCGGGAGCAGAGACCCCCTGCGCCATGGGAGTTAGGGTTGCTTTCTGTGGGGCCAGGGGGCGGCGGAAGGCGCGGGGGGGTGTCCCTCCCCCAGCAGCGTCCCAGGTGCCCTCGCTTGGCCTAAAGACCCTGGCCAGGGGCAAAGGCGGGGGTCCCCTACCCTACCCCTGCGCCTAGCAGGGATGTCCAAACTTTGGCCCTCCTGATGTTTTGGACCACAACTCCCAGAATTCCAAGCCTGTATTGCCAACGAAAAAGGACGGTGGGGGTTGTGGTCCAAAACATCTGGAGGGCCGAAATTTGGACACCGCTGCGGCTCCTCGGCCTTCCCGGGGAGGAGCCTGCCCTCCGGATCCCGGCCCCCAGGCGGTGCTGCTGCTCCGGCGTGGCGGGGCTCCAGGGGGTCCCTCTTCGGGAGCCAGGGGAGGTTTGGGCTCCGGATCGGAGCGCCCTGGGAAGGGAGGCGGGAGGACCAAGGCGGGGTGGACTGGAGGAGTGGATGGGGGGGAGGCTCCCGAGGAGAATCCACCAGCCCTTCGGGATGGCGACGTGGGGTCCGAGCGGGAGTCCTCCCCGGGGCGAGCGGCGTCGGGGGCCTCCCTCCGCGCTTTGTCATAATGCGGAGCGGCGGCGCACGGGCTCCGCCGACGGCTGCATTGCGGGCGGACCCTTCGCCTCTTCCCGGGGGTCCCCGGCGGCGGAGCGCGTCCCCGCGGAGCCGGACTGCCCCCCCTCCAACCCACCCCCCCCGGGGGGCAGGCAAGGCACAACCCACCCATCCCCGCGATCGGACCCCGGCCGGCGCTCCCTCCCGGAGCCCTGCTCGGCTGCGCCCCGACGGCCGCGCTGGATTCCGGAGCGCGCGTGTAAACAGCGCCGCCCTGCCTCCCTGCGCGGGCTGATGTCACTTTCCGCGCCGCGGATTGGCCGCCCGGGCGAAGCGGGGAGGGGAGGGGAGGGGAGGGGAGGGGGGGCGCCGCTGGCCGCCCGAGGTCCGGGGTGGGGTGGGGTGGGGGGCGGCAGGGCTCCGGCCGGGCTCCCTCCAGGTCCGGAGGGAAGGGGGGGGACCTGCGCGCAGGTAAGTCCTGCCTGGCTCGAGGGAGGAGTGTGGGGGGTCGGTGTGTGTGTTTCTGTGTGTGTGTGTGTGTGGGGGGAGGCTCCGGTTCCCACGTCCGCGGGTCCCCGGGACTCGCGTTTCCCGACGCGCGGAGGAGCGGGGGCGGAAGGTGTGGCGGGACTCCCCCCCCTCCGCCCGTGGGACGCGTGTTTGCACGTGGGAACTGCAGGGGAGTGTGGCCCCCCGTGGTCTCCCCAACCCCTTCCCCGAAGCAGCATGGGCAAGCGGAGAGGGATGGGTGTGTGGGTGCGGGGGTGGGGGTGGGCGAGTTAACAGGAGGATTGCCGGATGCGTCCCCGTTTGGAGGAGTCCCTCTCTGCGCCTGCCTCAAACCCATGTTTGGGAACAGGCGGTTCAAGGTGGGTGGATAAGGGGTAGGGACTAGGCTGCGCCTTGTCCCCCCCTCCAACCCCAACCCCAAACCTAATACAGGTGGGTTTCAGGCACTGCCCGTCTCCATTGGAAGATCTTGAGGCTGGGACACATTATAAACACTTCCTTCGCCAGCCTGTGCTCTAGGGGGTGTGGGGCACGTCCCTGGATGGGAACACTAGGCACCCTTACAAAACCCAGGGGTCTATTGAATTGCCTTCCTCACCTCCACCCTTTATATGATCGAACTGGCACCCCATCCTATAGCCCTTGGTAATGGCCAGTGCTGGCTGGCGGAGGGCAGCGGGGGGGGGGGGCAGGTCCCATAGCCCCGAGGAGGAGTAATTCAGATTTCACCAGGAGATTTCAGTCAATACAGGTATAGGAGCTCGGAAAGGACTGGTGAAGTTCGGACTGAAACCAGGAGCGGATTTGCCACCACTCCATGAAGTAGAATCCCCAGGGTTTTTTTTGGGGGGGGATGGGGCTCACTCCCCTCTGGTCCCTCTGCCAGGCTGGCAGGGCCGTGCCTCCAGGCTCTTGCGAGGGACAGCCCTCCCCTCATTGTGCTGCCTCCTCCCCACCCCTCCACCCCCATCCCCAAAAGGCATTTTCTTCAGGATCCTCCCAGGTGATCTTCAGAGGCCAACCATGCTTTGTGGCTCTACCTGTGATTTTCTTGCGTGCCGTACAGGCAGGCGCACGCAGGTGCAAGTGCTCCCGCCTCCTTTTCCAAAGAAGGAGGTGAACAGGTGACAGGTGAGGGCAGGAGTGTGATTGAAAGACGACACCACCACCCTGAAAGCCTCCGGGCTAATGATTCGACTGCAGTACTGCAGCGCAGACTCTTTTCATGACTGGGGTTCAGTCCCAGGTGGCTGCTTCCTTAACCTTGAGATGACACTACCCAGCAACATGGCATTAGTCAAGCATCGCACAAGTCTTTGGGGCTGTGCCTTGAAGCCTGGGCAGGGCAGTGCCCTCCAGGATGCACCAGAGACCCCTAATATTTGCTGCCCCAATGGTGACAAAGGCCACCTTGAACCCAAGCTGACTTATTTCCTCGTGAATGGCAGTCAGTTTCCCCGGAGAGACGCACCTTTTTCCTCTCCATTACACAGCCGTTGAAAACACCAGTCGTTCTGGCTCAGACCAGGTTGTCTGCAGAGGGGGGGGGCCCTCTCTGGGCCCGTGTCCACGTGGCTAATCCAGTGGGCCACCATTTTTGTACAACGGGAGCTGGAGAGCCGAGAGGGACTATCCAGCCTCCAGCACTACCGAGATTGGACCCCAAGGGCTGTGAGCCTTGCCAAGCGGGCTGAATCAAATCCTTTGAATGTGACCCAAGGGGCCCAGCAGTTGTTTATTCCCTGGGGAGGGAGGGGGCATCTTTCCTGCAGTGGCTTGTGGGAGCAGCGACCCTTCTGGAGGACTCAGGCTGGCCTTCCCAGGAGCTGTCCGGGGTGCTGAACGGCCTCCCTCCACCTCACTCTCTCCCCTGCAGTTTTAGCTGCAGTACCTTGGAGAGCTCCTGCCAGGTTAGATTCCCCACTGCCGCCCCTCTCCACCCTGTAGGGATCCTTGCCACCACCATCACCCCAAAAGCAGAGCCAAAGAGGCGTAAGCGTGGCATCGGTCGTGAACCAGGTTGAGGCCACGAACCTGACCCCTTTGGGAGTTCTCTGGAAAGAGCGGCCTTCGGGCTAGATGGCGTCGGTACAAAAGGCTAATGATTAACTAACTAAATGAGTGGATTTGAGAAACTGCCCACAGGGGTGGTTTCTAGGAATAGGGTTAGGGCATTTCACGCACATACACGGTGTGCATTTCTCTCTCTCTCTCTCTCTCTCTCTCTCTCTCTCTCTCACACACACACACACACACACACACACACACACACACACACACACACAAAAGAGCCAGCCACGTGCCCATTTCACAGAAGGAACCCCGAAAAGCCAACCTGGAGACTTTTGTTGTGATGGCCAGTGGCTTGACCAGGGAAAATGGCCATGGCCATCTTGTGCCTTGGGCTGAGGCCGTCTGGGGAACCGGGCCGCTGTTCAGTTTTCCTGATACACTGCCTCTGTCTGTGGAGGCTCCATTTCAGTGCCATGCCTCATATAAGCCCATTTCTGCTGGCTGTTGCCTCTCCCAGCAAGGGGGGAGGGCCAGCACACAAGTGTACCTTGCTCTTCTCCTCGCCTTGCCAACCAGATGTTCCCAGGACACAGTTTTCAAGCGCTTGTTTGGGTGGGAAGGAAGAGCCCCGGGCAGAATAGCGAGACTCAGGAAGTCTGCAGAGGATGGATAAAAACGCATGACCATAGAGATTCCCCCCACACACACATCCTTTTCTGGGGCCTTTCCCGAAAGGGTTGGGAAGCTTTGTCCCCAACATGCCTCATGGCTTCTGGTTAGGCGCCCTTGACCTTGCCGGCTCTCCCTTGTGATGCAGAGAACCAGTTCAGGATGTCCATCTTGGAGCGCCTGGAGCAGATGGAGAGGAGAATGGCCGAGATGACGGGGTCCCAGCAGCTCAAGCAAGGCGGCGGCACTGGAGGCGGCGGCGGCGGAGGCAGCGGAGGCAGCCAAGCACAGGTACGGCCTTCAGAGCGGTTACCTGTCCATGGATTCGGTCTTCGGCCATCAGGATGTGGGGTGCCTCTGCTTCCCTCCCTGCTCGGCAATGTTCTGTCCCAGGGAGTCTTTGCATTTCTCATGAGAACAGGTCACTGGCTGCTGCCAACTCAGCCGTTGAGGCTACCCAGTGGCCTCCAGTGCACCTTGGCCCCTGGAGGTCCACAAACGACGGGGACGAGAGGGGACCCCCTTTCCCCTCTCTCAAAGGAGGACATGGGAGAGCGCTCGCTCGGCTCAAGGCACAGGTAGTTCCAGATGCATCGGAAAGGGGTCAGAGGGAGGGAGAGAGAGAGCCCGGTGCCTTCGGTCTGGACTTGCCGAGCTAGTGTTTGGGGAGTTCAATTCCTCCTTGGTGCCTTCTTCAAGGGAGGGACTGGGTGGGTCCCTCCTAGCGCCGGAGTCCTCACATGATCGTGATGATGACCATCTTGGATAGCTCAGGGATCTGGCTGTGGAGCCAGAGGTCGTGAGTTTGAGGCCCCCCTCGGAAGCCTCCTGGACAGGGGATGGACTCCATCACCCGTTGGGTCCCTTCCAGCAATGCTGTTCCAGGATGATGATGATGATGATGATGATGATGATGATGATGATGATGATGATGATGATGGCGGCCCGCTGAGTTATGTGCTGGCAGGGACCTCCTGGGTGCTACTCCCTGGAAGATCACTTAGCAGCGGCTACTCACCTCTCTCTGGATAGCCAGACATTTTAAAATCTTTGGGTCGAGTGGCTCTTCTTCCATCTTTTTGCCATACGGGGCCTATCCTTTCAATGTCAAGTATTTTGTGCTGCCTTCAGAAAGTAAAAGGCCTTTTATAATGTGTACGATGTAAGCATCACTGGGTGCTAAGTATCACACTGCTAGGTTATATTTACGAAGTGAAGAAAATGGGATAGATAGATAGATAGATAGATAGATAGATAGATAGATAGATAGATAGATAGATAGATAGATAGATAGATGAATAGATAGATAGATAGATAGACAGAAGGAATATGTAAAGTGTGTGTAAAGACTTGTGGTCATTTTTTTTTTTCCTGGTTTTGATAATGATGGTTAACCCATCATTAGGGCAATGAAAAAGATAGATAGATAGATAGATAGATAGATAGATAGATAGATAGATAGATAGATAGATAGATAGATAGATAGATAGATAGATAGATAGATAGATAGACAGAAGGAATATGTAAAGTGTGTGTAAAGACTTGTGGTCATTTTTTTCCTGGTTTCTAATGATGGATAGAAGATAGATCATTATAGATAGATAGATAGATAGATAGATAGATAGATAGATAGATAGATAGATAGATAGATAGATAGATAGATAGATGAATAGATAGATAGATAGATAGACAGAAGGAATATGTAAAGTGTGTGTAAAGACTTGTGGTCATTTTTTTCCTGGATAGATAGATAATGATGGTTAACCCATCATTAGGGCAACTGAAATAGATAGAGAGATAGATAGATAGATAGATAGATAGATAGATAGATAGATAGATAGATAGATAGATAGATAGATAGATAGATAGATAGATAGATAGATGAATAGATAGATAGATAGATAGATAGACAGAAGGAATATGTAAAGTGTGTGTAAAGACTTGTGGTCATTTTTTCCTGGTTTGCCCTAATGATGGTTAACCCATCATTAGGGCAACTGAAAGGGTACGAGATAGATAGATAGATAGATAGATAGATAGATAGATAGATAGATAGATAGATAGATAGATAGATAGATAGATAGATAGAAAATGAGATTTTTTTGTTCAATTCCATCAACGTCTGCCTCTCTTCCTGTGTTGATACTGTGAACGAAAGCTGCTGTGTTACTTTCACAACACTGGGGAGGGGCCAGAGGAAGGTCCTTTCATTCATTCACCAGCTGTTGACAAGAGAGGGGCACGAACCTGGTTCGTTGGTTTGTCTTGGTTTCTAAAGACCGAGCACGTGGCATCCCTTAAGAAACAGCCTTTGGCCAAAAAGTGTTTCCTTGCCATTTTTCTGTTAAAGTGTTGCGGGGGGGGGGGGTCCTTTCAAGAGCAGCATTAGACAAAATAGCACAGTGTTGGCGAACCTATGGCACGGGTGCCAAAGGTGGCCCCTGGAGCCCTTTCTGCAGGCACCCAATATTGCCCCATTCACAGCCACCTGGATTCAGGTTAAATGGCTGTATTGGCACTTTGCGCAAAATTAGTGGGTTTTGAATCGCAATTTGGGCACCTGGTCTCTAAAAGGTTCGCCATCACTGAGATAGCAGCTTCACACTTGGAAGCAAAGCTGTCTTAAGAAGTAAAGGAGGTCTGGTACTCTCCTGGCTTGCTTTGCAGGTTTGCAAGTTGCAAGTCAGAGTGCTTTCATTGGCTCAGCAGGCACTGCGAGGACCAAGGTGGGTGGTTCCCATCCTCACCCTTGACTCTCTCTCTCTCTCTCTCTCTCTCTCTCTCCCTCCCTCCCTCCCTCCCTCCCTCCTTGGCAGTGTGTCGCAGGGACGGCCCCCGCCGGCAACTGCTTCGAGAGCCGCGTGGTGGTCGTGTGTGAGAAGATGATGAACCGGGCCTGCTGGGCCAAGTCCAAGCACCTCATCCACTCCAAGACCTTCCGGGGCATGACCTTGCTCCACCTGGCCGCCGCCCAGGGCTATGCCACCCTCATCCAGACGCTGCTCAAGTGGCGGTAAGGTCCAGGGGCAACGCTCGGGGAAAGGGGGCGGGTGAGGACGCAGGGCCAGCCCAGGATGGGACTCAAGGGGGCGTCCCAGAGGATGGGTTGGGGCCCTTGGACTGCTAGTTTCTGACCCCCTGCCTGCACAGATGCTTTGTGCTTTCTCTGTCTGTCTGTCTGTCTGTCTGTCTGTCTGTCTGTCTGTCTGTCTGTCTGTCTCTCTCTCTCTCTCTCTCTCTCTCTCTCTCTCTGTGTGTGTGTGTGTGTGTGTGTGTGTGTGGACAGGTTGGGGCTCTTGGACCACTGGTTGCTGACCCCCTTCCTGCGCAGATGCTTTGTGCTTTGCCTGTCTGTCTGTCTGTCTGTCTGTCTGTCTGTCTGTCTGTCTGTCTGTCTCTCTCTCTCTCTCTCTCTGTGTGTGTGTGTGTGTGTGTGTGTGTGTGTGTGTGTGTGTATGTAAAGGTCTTGGATGGATAAAATCCAGCTGCTTCTGCCTATCTAGTGTGTCCCCAAGGTTGGGGGGGATTTCCTTGGATCCCTTTGTACAAGGAGCCTGCAATGACAACGACAATGCCAACAATGGCAACAACAACAACAACAACCAACCAACCCTTTTCCTCTTTCTCTTTCCAGCACCAAACACGCCGACAGCATTGACCTGGAGCTGGAAGTTGACCCGCTGAACGTCGACCATTTCTCCTGCACGCCTCTGGTGGGTAGTAAGACACATGCACGCCAAAAAT